>MU225962.1:874979-899551 GCA_018584345.1 Thuja plicata | reverse complement strand
CCATGTGTGGTAGTTGTGAGGTGTCAGTCGGGCCACAGAGGGGTCTGACATTGAAAGAAGAAGAAGACGGAAGTAGAAGGGTCTTTCTGAATGAAATGACAGAAAGTAAAATGCACCCCCCCACAATGTAGAATCCTATCCCCTGTGCACCACAAATAAACAACTACTGAAAGCACAGAAACAATGAGAGAAAAACCTGAGCACCGGATGCAGAGAGGAGGGAAAACGAAGCCTCAAATTAAACGCTGAAAATAGGAACTCAAATGGCCAAATCAGAAAACAAGACTAGCACCATTGCGTCTGTCTCAGAAACACCTTTTCGGCGATATTTCATTTTCTGAAAAAGGACACCGTATGCCCAAGATACGGTCAAAAAACCACAAGTACCTCCAAAACCATACACTCTGGAAAACAACAGACAAGGGCATAAATTTGACGGCCTAATGGCCGTCGCAGGCAGTTGGCGGTGGCCAGTGAGCGGCGACACCGGCGGAAGCGGCGCCTGGGCGGGGCAGCGACGGCGGGATGGCCGGGCGGGGAGGAGGCGGCAACGGGCCTGGGCGGTGGATGAGCGGCCGGAGGGCGGCGCGCTGAAATTTTTTAAGAAAATGCAATTTTTTAAAATTTTTTACGAGTTTTTTCTCGATTTTCGAGCCGTACAGCCCGTAGGAGGCCAAAATTTTTGCCTGTGGTCATAGAGGCCAAAATAGTCAAACTTTATATGTTTTTCGACTCTCTCAGGCCTTCTGAACGCAATGGCAGAGTCTGTTTTTGCTCAAATGACTCCAGAAAATGGCGCCTCCTTCAAAGTGACAGAAAAAACCCCAAACAGGCTGTGGCTGTCACCTTCGAATCGTGGCTTCAAAGACCTTCGATCAGGCAGCGACAGGGTGGCTCTGATACCATGTAGAAGTTGATAAATCCAACTTCACAGCTTGCCAAGAACACCTGCATGCAAAACACCTGTTGCAAAGATTGAAGCCAACAACAGAAAAAGCAGAAACCCTTCTATGCTCAAAAAAGATGAGAGCTCAAAATGTATTCAAAGAGTATGAAAAAACCAATACAAGCATTCGACCTTAAAGGTGAATGAAACCCTAAAAGGGAAAAACTGACCTAAGAGAAAGCTTAAGAAAAAATAGAGTACGCCTAACTTAATAATATCAACATGATATAATTAATAAGTGGTAAAGAAGACTATGTACTCTAACATATTTACCATGCCTTATAATGCTCCAGTTCTACATTGAGATTACCTAGTTTTTCCTAAGTAGTCTGCACAACTTGAGTATCAGGTAGAGGAGTCATATCCATATGATTTAGTATTGACATAGATGTTAAATGTTGTTATATGATCCCTATCTCCCTTTCTTGGGGTGGGGAATTATGATATAATATATTGAATCAATTTAAAACCCTTCTAAAAAAGCAACCTCAAGCTATGCCCAATTTGTAATGCAATCAACTAGTAATCCTAGATAACAATTGTACTATCTCTTGATCTATGTAAAGGGAAACAAAAGAAAAACCACATCTGCATGTTGAATATTTATTCTATTGGCTGCATATTTGAAATCTTGAATATGTTACCGAGATTTTATTTCATCCCTAATCATGAATTAAGGGAAAAAATGCTTAGGTTTCTCAATTAAACCACGAGAAGGGGGTTGTAAAGACAAATGGGAACTATTAAAATTTGCAAAACATATGATAACCCAAGGTCTAATGCACAAAATAGAAATATTTAAACTATAAATATAAATGATTAAGGATATCAAAATACAATTATAGAGGAAGGATGCTAGAGAGAGATAAATTCTTAAGAATAAAAGTGTAGGAAAGCATAATAACATGAAGCTAAAATATGCAAAAATAATGAAAAATTAGATATGAGAGTCAGTATATAGAATAAATGGGAGAGGGAGACAATTAAGACTTATAGGGAGAATACACCAAAAGTATCCAAGAATAATAAATGTAACTCACATGCAAGATGTTGAAAGATTACACCACTCACACTATATGCATTTTATTAATGTGAAAATTCTTTAAAATGTAGGGACAATATAGATAATTTAAAATTAAATGCTCAATAGGAAAACAAAATTGTACACTAACACCCCCTTAAGCATAGCTCATGTTGGTGAAAAATGGGTCCCAAAAAAATTGCATGCTGAGATACCCATGTAGATAGAAATCCCCCAAAGAGAAAAGTATCCCAAGTAAAGAGAGAATAGCCCCCTCCACCAAATTGAGATAGAAGTCCTCAAGAGTAAGGAAAGATTAGGTAGCCCCTTAAAATATGAGTTCCTTCAACAAACCTAAGAAAGCTTGCAAATGTAGCGTCATAAATTACATCCCTATGCAATTTCTTGCTCAGTCAGGCCCTACTTTATTGTTCCTATCCTTCTATGCTTGACATGCTTGATCCAACACAATTTTGCATGTGATTCTGACATACTCTCTAAAAGTTGGACATCTGATCCCAATTTGGGACCACATTTGGAGGAACAATGTGACTTGGTCACCTTGTTCTTGGAACAAGGTGACCAAAATGCCCCATTCCTTAATGCTTGGCCCCAAATTGAGACCGTGCATCAATCACTTTATTTTAGCAAAATTTTAAATGTGCGTTGGATTTCTTTGAGTTTCACACCCCAAAATAGTTAAGAGAGGTATAAAATCAAGCTATCATCCCTCATTTTGGATTTAATTCCATCAACTCAATTTCAAATCAAGCTCTCAATTGCAATTTCACATTCCAAGTCATAAGGCAAGAGATCAAGCATTCAAGGAATTGAAGACAACGAGTAATTTGTAGATCTAAGCATATATGAAGGTATCCATGATCTTCCAATGCTAAAGTAAAAATCAAACATCTTCATGAGCATTTTAATATTAAGAAGGTTTATGAAGATATAAACATTACATTTTTCAGATCTAGCCTCTATTATACTTCAACACACTCTCAATTGCATTTCAATTTATTTCCAATTCAAGTTTGATTCCTAAACTAGGGTTTGAGTAAGGAAATCCCCTTTCCACGGAATGCTTTCCCTTTTTGTTTGTGTGGATACAAGTGGAAGACACATAGAAAGAGATATAGACAAATAAGGAGGATATCTACAATTTGCAAGTCGTTAAATCAAAATTTCCCAAGGATATGTTGACCAAGTCACCCTAGTCCTCCCACTTAAACCTAAAATTCAAAATACAAGTCAGTTACAGTCTGATTTGCGAGATCTACTTCCTGAATTTGTTTGTTAGTTTTTAGTCACCCTGTGCATGTAGAAAACAAACTTTTATTCCTATTTAGCCCTATCTATTCTATTTCTCAATTATAATTGCATAGTCATAGCCCCCCCCCTCCAAATGACCATTTTATCCACTTAGCGCTTGAGCCTTCTTGAGCCTAGTGGATCATATTCCTTCTAATCTAAGAGGAGATAGGCCTAAGCTTCCTAGTTATTCCATGCAAGCTAGTGAACCCTATTTCCCCCACCTTACTACATTTTATTTGCAAGTGATTTGTTATTTCATGTAGCTTGTATGCAAGAAACATATTGCAAGATCATGTGCCTTATGTATCAATCTAACCAACTACTTATCACAACCTACTTCCAAATGAGGAATTCATATTGAATAACTTCATGGTCTATATATGTTGAGATAAAATTGTGGTAGTAATACACGATTTTGAGGAGAGAATTGTTGATAGGAATTTCATAAATTATAATGACCTTTTAAACTATAAATATCAAGATAACGCGAGGATGGATTTTGATAATGATGTTGGTGATGATGGAAATTTATCACCACCATAGTCACCATATGACAATAATCAAGAGTATGATAGTTATGAATAAGAGGACAATTAGTGATGTAGTTAACTTGGCCTCAGTATATTATCTATTATTTTGTAACTAAATAAATTACTTTAAAGGGATTGTAATGAGTAAATTATTTATTGTATATTATTCTTTATTGTTTCATAGTAAACTCATTCATTTATATTTAGTTTGTAATTATTTGTATGGTTAAGAAATCTATTTTCATAATAGAATTATAATAGTTAGTGCAATTAGTGCACATTAAATGTCTAGTCCTAAGTAACAATATTTAGGGATACAATAATGAAAATAAATTACTATGTATGTAAAGATGATATAGTCATGTAAGAATTCCAATTAAGAACTACCTATTCCTTACAACCCAATTGAATTCTTATAAAAAAATAATGTAGACACGAGTTAAACATATTAAGTTTGTGATCTCTTATATTTAGTGCACTTGGTACTAGTGACAACAAAAATACTTGTATCAAGCACTTCCAAACATGCAATTTATTTATGATATGCATACAATTTGTTTTTAATCTAGTAACTAAGTACAGTACCATAGTCGAGTTCTAAACATTGGCTCTAAAGTGTTGTTGCTTGAATAGTAATTATATTTTCGTAATAAAGTTCCAAACATATAGTGAAGCACAACTACTTTATTTTTGTGCATATGATTCATCCTTTATAGGGAAATGGTAATTAACTATGAAATAAACAAGACTTGTGGAAAAAATGACATACTTGAACATAAAGTGAATACTATATTTGGCGAAACAATCAAAGTCTTGTGCATCTAATGTCTTGAGTTGTTGCACAATAGTAATCATATGCACATTAACTAAGAGAAACACTTCTTTAACAATCAGTTGTTACATTATAAATTAATGGGTCTAGAATAATTATAACTAACACTTGCATCAGAAAGGGATGCAAGGGTTACGCCGATAGAAAACCATGTGTAAGTTAACATGTTAGAAGATATATTCTATATATAATGTTATAATATAACTTTAAAATGCATACAATATTGTCTGAACATTTGAAAAAGAAATATAATGCTGTAGACATTTAAGAACTAATCCACTACTATTCATTCACATAACTTATGCAACCCTTCCAAAGGGGAAAAGAAAAAACAACTGCTTAGTATTGTTCTTGCATAAAGTAAAGGATGTAAAGCTGCCTTAGTTCCTAACACTTATTCTTGTGGTATCTCTAACCAAAGCCTCGAATTAATACAACTAGACTTCAAATTTGAACTGAATTTATTGGGATTTAGCATCATTGCAACTAATTTTTAAGATCTAAATGATCTTATGTGAGAAACAAACTATATTTCCCAATGTTCAGGTCTATTCGTTAAAAATATTCATTTATGAGGATTATAAGCTTTCAAAAAATACCCAAAAGAGCATTATGTATCCCAGAATATGAATAATTATAACTGAAGAAGATTAAAAATAAGGGGTTGCAGGTACAAAGGCTGAAGCATTAAGAAACACTTACCTTGCAAACCTTCCACAACATAAAGAAGAGGCAAAAATGGAATATTAAACCATGTAATTAAAGATGCCAGAGACGTAAGTATTTTTGGATTCGAGAAATATTAAAGCTCATAATCCAATTGGAGTCTTGGTTTTGTATCTGAAACCAATTTGTAAAGCAATGGAAGATTTTCTGGGCACATTCCTATCCAAGATCTCCAATTCTATGGGATAAAGATAATGATAATGATAAAGATAAAATATTTATGATTAAATCTTTACTTAGATTTTAGGATGTTGTAGATCAATTTATTAATATGTCAAAAAATATGGTTTTGATTGGATAGATAGAAATTAGTTAATAGATGAATGTTTAGATCTAGAAAAAATAAGCACTACAATATGAAAATTGTAGAAATTAATCTAGAACGAGATGGAATTAGTAAGTCAGTTCTAGACACAGATCCTCAAACAAAAGATCGATTCCAATGTGATATTTTTTGATCTCCATTTGATTCGACTCTAAAATTAGATTTCACTTGATATGTTCTTATTTGTATTTATTATCCCTCAAAATTATTTAAGACCATGTGAAAGTTTTTTTGGAAGAGCGAAAGTAGTTTTGAAAGATGTATTCCAATGTGAGACATGTTTGGAAGAAAACCCAATGTATAATAGCCTATTGGCTAATAATGGTGCTGCCCAAACTACGGAAGGAAAAGGTTTGATTATGTTAAACTAAAATATTGACATGAACACAAAGTTACAACTTCATGGAGTTGATGAATTACTATTAATTTATTTTCATTGTGGTTCACCTGCATCCATGTCTTTTTATATTTTTTCATATTATTAAGATTAATTATTGTATACAACATGAGATATGGTCATATTTGTTCAACCTCATTAAATATCCCTTATAAGGCATAAACATGGGCTGTATTCAATATAACTCTCCTCTCTCATGAAGATAATACTAAGTTAAATGAAAAAGAACATGGTGAATTGACATGTTTAGAAACATTATGTACATAAGAACTATTAAAATGTAAAATATAAAGGTGAATCCTACATAAGAATTGTCGGTCTATCTCATATCAATCAACAAAAAAAGATTGTAATATTTTGCTTCTTAGAAGCATGTAAAAAATTACTATAAACATGGAAGTAACATAATGTAAAGTTGAACATACTTCGATTCCTAACTATTTCACTAAAACAACTCTTGTACTACTAGCACAATAGCTAGTGATAAATACTTATTCAAGCCATGTTTGATTTAGTTTTTCATTTATTCTTACATTTTCTTTGTCACATATTCATATATGCTAGATTGATGTTAAGGAGTATTGATGAAATTCTATTTGTTGAAATGCCCAAACCTAAAACAAAACAAAAAAATTGAACACAAAAATGATTATAAATTGAGACCTCATTGCCATTGTTATGCAGATGAATTTTTCTAACAATGGAACTTTTTAATTCAAAATAAAAATCTCTAGGATATGAGATTTGTTTTTTAAACAATCATTTCAATAATTATTCTTGAATGTAATTTAATAACTCACGATGGTTTCATATGATAATATAGTTTTTTATAATGTCAGTAGATGGATGGGAAGTGGTATAACACAATGAAACCATAGTTTAGCACCAAAGTAAAGGTAAAGTTTCATAACAAAACCTTTTGTGTCAATTGCACAAGGACAATCAAGGCAATAATATCTTCAATTTGGGTGGCATACTAATAGAATAAAAGATTCTATGGAAAGGGAGAATAAAAATGAATCTGACCATACAAGACTTATAGGAAACAACTTAAATAAACCTATCCAAACGTATAATTTTACATTTAGTATGTAGTATTTTATATTTGAAGAAATTGGTTTAGCTATGACCCACACGGTTAGACACATATATATGATATGCTAATTGATAACTCCATAGTTCACAAGTGAAGAGAGAAGTAGATAAGGTTGAAAATATATGAGGACATGATACACTACATCATTTTAGCATATAATAATTGGTCTTTCAACCTAACCATGCACTCATATGGTACGATCATGCTAACCATGGTAATAAGGATGGTAAGCCTTATCATAGTTAGTATAAAAATGACTTTAAAGGATAAAAAATTATTATTTTCTATATTCATTTTAGACAATTAATTCATTGGATGGAGTCATCAATATTTCTTGACATGTTTGTTGATTTGATGCATCAAAAAATGTAATGAAATACACATGAAGATTAATTTGATTGAAGGGAAAATATTAAGCAATGAATTTATTACCAAAATAGACATACTGAGTTGATGACATATTTGGACCTCATACTTTAATAGGAAAACAACTTTGTCAATATGGGTGGTGGCCAAATGCAATATGCAAAAGGGTTATTTGGGGCCCTTTCCTAGAAGACATTTTTCTTTATTTGAAAGGAAATTATGGAATGAAAATGCTAAAAAAATAAACCTCTCTAATATTTCAAATGTTGGTAGAAGATAAAATTTGCAAGAATTTAAAAACCATTTCATTCATGACCTTAAATTTTTTTTAGGAAATAATGCTCATACCCTATTACATGTAATCCATTTCCTCCATAACCCATGAGAGACAAGTATAGATACAAGCTTACATAATCACCACTATGCAAAAATAAAATAGACAAGCCACAAGATAACATAAGACATACCCTAAGAAAATCCTCATGAGGGAAAAAACCATCCTCCAAAAGCATCCATATTCTATTGTATTATTCAGTCATAAATCAATACAAAACACTTACATAGTTACAATTAACACGTCTAAAACATCAAGCCATCCAATGCATTCCCATGTGTGCAAGCATGTATCCACACATTCCATGTCATGCTTCATAAATTCGCACAAAATAAAACTAGTGGTAATGTAAAACCATGTGAACACAATACCATTGAACCCTTATTTAATATTGGGTACTAAGTTTTCATTTCATTAAATATCATTCTCCAATATTAAATAATTACACTAGTATATCCCAATGTAATATCCACATTACATATAATCCTAATGTTACAATACAACACATAAAGTGGCCCTAAGAATGGACTCTCTAAAGAAAATGAGATTTCTACGTGGCGCATGTCCATCTAGGTTCCCCTAGGTACAATACATAATAATAAAGTTATACAATATAAAATTTATGCAAGCTGTCGAACATTTGGTATACAGAGAGGGGGGTGGATAAGTATACCCTTTAAATTATTAAATTCTCTAAATAATCATCCACATACCATAATTACTTGTTGAAAGAAAATATAAAAATGAGAAGCAATACACAACACAACACCAATATTTTTACGTGGAAAATTCAAAATGGGAAAAACCACGGAGAGGATTAACTCTCAATATCTCATAACCAGATAAAAAACTTGTAGCGGCTCATTATTGGAGGACTTACTTCCCTTATAAGGATCACTACCAAAAAAGGTTGACTAAATGTCAAGATTACGAAAATGAATTATTCTATTTGTATCTCAAATATGCACGAGTTACAGTATACAGAGTTTTCACTCTTCATCTGATTACAATCATATAGAGTCATAAAAAGTTACATCATATTATATATAAATTGATACCTCTAGAGATGTGCAACACACACACACACACACACACACACACACACACACACACACACACACACACACAAACACACACGCACACGCGCGCGCGCGCGCGCACACACACACACACACACACACACACACCAACTTTCTAATACTATGTCGACCCAATCATACAAACTATGTCCCAGAGAATGGGTCAGCCCAAAATGCTTCCATATGCTAACTCAAATATCTTCACGCATGTTATCGAATTAGGTCAGTCAAAACAAAGTAGATAACTCTGCAAACATAGGTTAACACATAACATCGATAATGTAACTAATCATCAAAATGACATGTCAAGATATGATCAACTAATGAAATGCAAATAATCTGGTTGATCTATCATGTCCCCAAAAAAATAGAGTTATTTTCATATGCAACTTTTCGGATTCACGAGTTTTGCATTCTGTATGACTATCATCTAAAGTCTTAAATGTGCTTTATGTCTTGAAGTAGAAACTTGTAGCCAAAATCGTAGAACCATACCATCACGTGCGGAGGAATGTGGACCGAAACACAAACATCCAATATGTCAAAATTTTCAGAGCTCATGTTGCTAATAAATCTTGTGACATATGAAAACATTCAAACACAAGGTTTACACCACCTTATATGAAAATTTTGCCAAGTTGTATACATTGCATAAGGGTCAACCAATGAAATACATTATCATAGCCATACATGAAACCACATGAATCTCCATCATGTTCTTGTACTCCATCAAGATACATGCAATAAAACTAAAGGGACCTTTCTCAAGAAAGAAGTCCTCTCATCCTCCAACATGCCACCTATGGAGGAAAATGAACAATCCAAGGTGAAGATGCACTAATCAAATAATACAAGCACCAAAATCCAACGTGATAACAAAAAATTGAATCTATCATCATAAGAGAAAAAACCCACTTGATAAAAAATGACATCCACAACATATGTCAATACATCTAACCACCCATGCTTGCTAGGTACAAAGAACATTAGTGTAACATAAATAAATGTGGTTAGGAAAACAATAAGGGGTTCTAGAGTGGTTCTCTAATGCAACACCTAACCAATTCTTTATTAAATTCGAAGGAAGATGACTCACTAGGCTCAAGTGAGAATAAAGCGATAAGTGGGTGTAATGATTCTTCATTTTGTAAGGGGTGAATTGATTACGGAGATGTGATTTAATGATGCAAGATAGAAGGAAAAATAGACAAAAGTGACAAGTTACAAAATACACAGTTTGACAGAAAATAGACAACTCTGTACAGTAACCAGAAATGGGGTCCAGAGGCTGTAATTGACTTACAAAATTGATTTGAAGTTGGTTTGGAGGGAATGTCACCCTGGTCGACCTATTTTGAGGAATAGGTTGCTTGAGTCAAATTTCTCCCTATACTTTCGACTATTTGTAGTTGCAGACTATCCGTGAGGCCCTAAACTTCCTAGATCGGATTTAGTGTGAACACCACTTGTACTTGCACACAAAAAATGGGGTAAATGTTGTGTAGAAAGGGGTTTACCTTATTCAAACCCCATTTGAGGAATCAACCTTGAAATTGAAGTGAAATGTGTATGAAAAGGAAGCTTGTAAATGTAAAGTAGATATTAGATGATAATGAGATCGTGATGTCTATGAAGAAGCTTGTAAATTTATTGAATGTAGTTGTACGTATTTGTTGATTCTTGGAATTAAAAGAATAATCAAGGATGACCTTCACAAATACATAGATCTTCAAATACTTGTCAAAGATCTTCAATGTTGTTATGCTTGGTTGTCTATTGCCTTGAAGAATGGATGTATGAACAAATGTAGATGGATAGGGGATCTTATTTCTTTATCGAGGTCTCCTCTACTTGGCCATCATGAGAGAGAAGCTTTCTATGATGGAGAATATTTACTTCAAGGATATTTTGGATGGTTGAAAAACTGCTTGAGAATGTTTGGATGGAGAATTATAGGAGAACTCTTGAATTCCAACTTGTTTTATGTCCAAATGAGGAGAAGTAGGTTATTTTTATACAGCTCACAAAATTTCAGAGCTCAAAACTCAAAGGAAGCTGAAGGGGATTTGGAAATCCCTCTAAACCAATGAGACGAGCCTCCGATTTGAATTTTGGAGAAAAAACCATGGAATAGGTCAGTTGGGGAAGCTTATACCCCCCAAAAGGTAGTGATTTTTTTTTTGAGAATCGGGAATGCGAAGAGAAATCCATAAATGTTGGTGGTGTGGGGCTATATCAAGCATAATGGACTTTAATACTCAATAAAACTAAAATGGGGCCTAATTGAGCATCTAATTATAGGTGCTTACAATTTAGGATGGTACATTTATCCCCCACTTTAGCGGGAGTATGAGATTAACTAATGTTCACAGTAAAGTAGATCAACGCATTGGGAAAATTTTATCAAGGTCAAGGAGACAAGGAAACACCAAGCCCCCAGGTGACTTAGGTCCTCATAAAATCCAAAACCAAGATAAAAAGAAGCAACACTTTAAAAGAAGAGAGAGAAAGATAGAAAACATGACCAACTGGCCTAGTAAGGTTTTGACTCACTATGAGCCATGTGAAGAGAAGATACGACAACAAAATATGGAATTAAAGGTCTAGCAAGTTGTGTTATACTAGTCAAACCATCAAAAAGTATTACCAACTGAAGCATTGTCCACTAGGAAATCTGCTAAATAATGCATAGGGAACGATAATGTAATGAACAAGACATATATACGAGGACATCATTGTCTCCTATGCCATCAAAGAAATGAATTAAATTATTATGTATGTGTGTGCATAATGTGAAACAAGGAATGAAGTGTATGCCCTCACGTTAAAGCGATTGCAAATACATTAATGGGAGCAATGGCTTTAACAGAGCATACATGCACCCACAAGACGTTTCCACTATGAGAGGCCCCCAATCAAGGACAAACCAAGGGAAATGAAACACATGACAAAGAGAGCACAAAAGATATCTACTAACTCTGGGGTCAACATGATCATATGATAACTCATGTATATCAATAATTATAGAAAAATGAATCGACACCATCCCCCGAAGGTAGCAAAACTACAAGCACAGTGGAAGAAAATCACATAAGAGACACAAACAAAAGATATTTTTGGGATGACATTATAGATACCAAAAAAGTATAAATGGTGTACAATATAAAATTGTGAGCAATCCTAGGATGAAGATCACTCACCAAATTATAAGATACATTAGGATATAAAACCTCTAACAAGGTGAATTTGATTAGCACAACCAAGAGAGTAAGGGTGCAAATGTGAGATCTATATGATCTAGGGTTCTGGATTCCTTATGATAGAAATGTTAAGGAAATATAAATCTGATATGTAAGATGAGATCTAAATCTGATATATGAAAGTAAGTGCAAGAGGAAATAGGAGAAATGAACCCACCTTGAAGAAAGAAGAGGTAAATGGACCTTCAGATATGATTTTGACTGTTGTAGAGGTATCAGAATAAAGTAAAACTCCATATTTGGGCTTTTGATGTCTGAAACTTCTTTTTGTGAAAATATCAGACCTAGAGGATCAGGTCAACCTAGACGATCTAGTCTCGGATGATGTTCCAAAATTTCAACCTAGTCATTTTAACTCCAAAGCTGATAAAATTTTGAGGGTTTCTGTAGCTATATTCAAATCTCCCAAATCTAGATCTGAAACTCTGCAACCTTCTCAAACACATAGAAAAGAAGAGGAAGAAGGTTGAGGGGAGGGTTTTACCTCAGTCAAACCCTAATTTAAGAATCAACCTTGAAATGAATTAAATGTAATGAAAGAAGTGTTGTCATGTAGCAGAGATTAGATCTAAACTATGGAATATGTCATACCATGTAGATGCAATTGTCTCTAAGTATGTGATCAAGAATGTTGATGAAATAGCTTTGACTCAACACAAAAAACTAATAGGAAATCATGTAATACAAAACCTCATGTAATAGATGTTGTAATTTGCCACAATGTTGGATTAGAGAAGAAGAAGACTTGACAGATGAATGTAGATATCCTTCCTTGATGTCAAACTCCTTTGCTTGGCCTCCAACGGGGAAATAAGTTAGATTTATGGAAGGAAATTCCTTGAATGCATGATAAAAATGAAGACTTGAATTCTTAAGGACTCTTGATGGATTTCTTGCGCTTGTATGCTTGATGGGCTTGAATGTTTGGTAATTGATTGCCTTCAATTGATTCTTGCTTGTATTTGGATCTCTTGAATGAATGTATGATAGCTTGCATGCATGCGTGATGTTGTAGATTCTAGATGGATTATAGGTATGAAAATGAGAGGAAGAGGTCTCCTTTTATACACATTTTGGGGCTAAAATATCACCAGCCGACCTCAATAAGAGATCTAGGAGAAAACCCCCTGCATTGGGCCCAGAGCTCACCAAAGCACAAATCTCTAGGACAAGGCCGACCTAGACAACTTTGTCTAGGCAAATAATTTTTTTTCCCAAGACTTAAGGGAGTGTACCAAACAAGGGTGGCGAAAGTCAAAGTCTACTAGGAAATCATGGCAAATCACGAAATCCAAAAAGGAACGAATAGGTGTATGTGTCTGAATGTTGACCTCTAAATCATCCACAACACAACATAGTCATTGATCAATCGTTGAATCACGAAGATGAACATGAATTTCTCATTCCACAATATCGATCGAATCGACCTGTTGCCTCCTATTTAGTTGGTGTGTTTAATTACTCTCAGAAGGAGAGCCAACAACCATAGACCATTGCTAAAATGGAGGATTTGAAAGCTTTGAAAACTGAAATGAAATTTATTCTATATGAGAGATGCAATTGTAATCTAGGAATGAAGATGCATATTTTAAGCTAAGAAACTTGAAAGAGATAATAGAATTAAACTACTTGATAAGTAAACAAACTAAATTGAGATGAAAAATGCCATTAAGATAAATGAGATTACACTAAATATACAATAAAAGCTTGGAAATATGAGAGAATTGGAACAATAATTCACTATAGTTTTGGTACTCTAAAAATTGCCCTCCTTCAAATGAAGGAAAGAAGGTCCATAATATAGAAAATATTGAAGAGAGGATGAAGAGTTTCTTGGGAAGAAATGACTGACTCTTCATCTTCATGGAGGAAGGTGAGACAAATATGAAGGAATTATTTAATTAAATAAATGAATTATTAGAACATGGGTGGCTTTTCACATTGTTTGAATTATTAAATTCAAGCGAGGATAATCCATTCAAATAACCAAATAATATTTAATTCCCTTGATATGTATTAGCTAAAGGGGGTGGGATTAATTTAATTTAAAAGCACTTAGGACTTTAGAATTAAATTAATTAATCATAGGGATTTTTAGCTAATAAATCTTGAAAATTTAGGAATTAAATATGGTGTAAGATTTATGCAAATTTAGGTTTTCTGCATTTGAGACTAAGTCAATTAAAGACGATTAGGAAGGAGAATTTTCCTAGTACAATAGGACTTCGATGATGAGAAAATGCACCAAAATTGATTAGAATTGTAAGGTGCCAATTTTGGGGTATTACAATAGGTCCTAAATGAATTATGTGATTGGATTAAAAATGGGAAATCATGCATAGAAGTTAGAGCCAACCTCGAGCTTAAGAAGAAGGGGGACCTATATATGAATTGAATATGAATTTAAGTGCAATATGAGGTCCTACCATAATAAACACACTAAAGTAGGCTCAAAATGGTCCCAAAATGAGCACAAATTAAGTGCTTACTTTTTAGGATGGTGCATTTAGCCCCCACTTCAACAGGAGTATGAGACAAGCTTATGCTCACGATAAAGGAAGAGATGGAAGACATAAAGAGAGAGATGGTGATAGGTGAATTTAAAAAAAAAAAGATAAAACAATACTAAGTTTAAGGATGTAAGCCCCCAAGCCAAGGATCTTAACTCCACATCCATGTACAAGGGCACGGAAACAAAGGAAAAAGAAAAAAACAAAAGTAAAAGCAAAAGACACACAAAAGGGTTAGTACTTGTATAGGTCTAAAAAGTTATTACCCATTAACTTGGAAGCTATAAGACCTATTTTGGCCCCATTTTAGTGATCTACTTGATTTATATGGATGCATTTATGCTTGATTTTCCTACTTTCTCTTTGTTTTGCCCTGAGCCTTTTAATACTTCTTGGGCCCCACAAATTTGCCTCAAAATTTACCCTCCTAGGTATAGGTCGAACATGGTTTGGCCTATACCAGGTATAGGTCAAACCATTTTTGACCTATACCTTTGGGATTTTAAATTAGTGGGTTTTGGGTCTGGTGCACAATATTTTGATTTTCTTGCCCAGTGAAGTTGGCCTCCGCAAATTAAACCCAAAAATCACTATAAAAGGAGGCCTCTCCCCTTCATTTATGACATCTCTTACAAGCTTATGATTTTAAACCCATGACATTTCTACGATCCATTATCTCCTATAAGGTGATTTCATGCAAGCAATGATTTGGCTCTAAGAATTGAAGACTATTGTGTGAATCCTTCTCTCATGATGGAGTAGCGGAATTTACCAATTGAGAAAGAGGATCCCTATCATTTCTTCATTCCCTTCCTTAAAGAATATCAAGCATACATACATCCATGATCTATGATTTGGAAAGAGTAGATCTATTGCATTGGTTAAGACAACCTACATTCTACAATTCAACATTCAATCAAGAAAGCATACATCTTTGTGGGTATAGCAGATCCGTATCCACCCACAAGGGTTTGATCAAGAAAGGTCAATACTTACATTTGTCTTGTTTTACATTCTTTACTTATTTCATTTCAAGGTTAATTCCTAAATAGGGGCTTGACCAAGGCAAGCTCCTTTCCCCTAACAATTTCCCCTTCTCTTTTGTGTGCAGACGCAAGTTTGAAATGAATATTTAGTTGCAGATCTGAGAACCCATTTGAATGAAATTCCCAGATCCATTTTCTATTCCGATTTTCAACATCAGGTATAGGTCGAACCTTCAACATATGCCCTTACATTCAGATTGGAGAATTCAGTTACAGAACCAGAAAGACAGTCCAAAGATTTGTCAAGATCAAATTTCTGGTTATGATTTGGAGTAGATTGGGTATAGGTTGAACCTTCAAACTATACCTGGGTAGAGGTCAAACCACTTTCAAGTTGTTCCTATGAAAGAATATAAAATTACAGATTATAGAGTTGCAGATAACAAACTACTGGGTTCAGGTACTGGAACATTTCGGGACTCTGTCAGATAGAATATCAACATTTGCACACCTTCTTGCTCTTCCATTTTTAGGTACATACATTCTTTCCTTGCATCTTGCATCTACTTTACACATTAGATCAGATTAGATATTGTACCTTGTTCGTATATCTTCCTTCAATAATAAACATAAGATATTTTATCATTTTCTTCCATATCTTTTATATCACAAAAGGGAAAGCACCCTAAATTCTCCCCTTCGCTAGATCTTGCATTTGTGCCCTTGCATCCTTTGGGTTGTACAAATCAGATTTGGCTTGAGGATTCAGATTTAGGGTCTTCTCAATGCATATGTGTGATTTGGTGGTCTACCATTGTTCACCATTTTAACATATACAGTACTAAAACAAAACTCAAAATCAACTAGTGAAAGAGACCTCAATAACAAATGTCTCATCCACTAATATCATATATGGAAAGATATTGCAAGAGCACACATGATCACATAGGAAGAACAAGAGAATCACCAAAGATAATACAAACCCCATTGTCTAACCTACTAGCATTACCATTTGAGAAAAGAGAGAGGGAGACCATGAATCCAACAAGCTAGGTAATTGTGTTATGCTAGGTGATTCATGGGGAGACAAGAGAGGGGAAGGAGAATTGATGATCTAGAAAATTGTGTTATGCTATTCAACTCTACTTTGAGAAATTTACACATAGGGGAGGCTTAAAATTTTTTTTTTGCGCACAGGGGCGGATTGAAAAATATTTTGTGCACAGGGGTGGCTTGAAAATGTTTTGCGCACATGGGCGGATTAGGGGATTAGACCTATGGAATTAATTGTCTCCATGTGGATCCAATTAACAAAAATAAATTGTATAAAGTAAAAGGGAGACCGTATGTATGCCCCCCTTCTTATGATGGAAACTTAGGAGACATCATCAGGAAGAGAATCAAGGATACATGAGTTCAACAACAAGAAGATATTCTTAAAGAAACAATGTATGCCATAAAATTAGCTAAGAGTGTTGACCCTTATGAGCTAAGAAAATAGGTAATCATGAAAGGATATCCCACTTGTGGAAAGGGACCCTTGAAAGGAAGAGATCTTGGCCACAAGACATCTACCTTCAAGAGGATTTCTTGAACAAAGATAGCATATTCAAGACAAAGAGGGGGAGGAGAATATGAATGCACCCATTTAGACCCCTATTGCTAGGTGAAAAAGGGGTTCTTGATGAAGGAAAACATACTTTAAAACACATAGTAAGGGAAATTATTTATAATGAACATAGTTTTATAAGTAAATAAGATGTTGTGATCACAGATGCACACCTCTTACATAAGTGATAATTTTGAATCAAAACAAACAATTATTTATAGAAAATAATGTCACATGATAAAAAAATGCCACTATACTAAGGAAAGTAGATCCTTAGAGAAGAGAGAGAGAAAAAAAAAAAATACATTAAACCTTGCCCCCCAAGTTTGAAGGAAACATGAAATATATGATACCTCCCTAATAATGGTTAATTCATAAGAAATATACAATTCCAAGTAAAATATGTTGCAAACTAGAGAAAACTCCTAATATAAAACAAACATATTTATGCTAGAAAAGACATGACATTAGAAAGTAATAAGTAACCAAGGAAAGCTATGAATGATTATTTTGTATAGACATGCCCTTTGAGGCATAAAAAATATTGTTAAGCAAGGATGTTAGGATCTTGTGTGAAACTAAGTATCTCATGCCAAAAAGGATGTGCCATCATGAAATAATACCAATCCATAGAGATGAAGAAAAGGAGAAGAAGGATGCCACATTATGTCTACTTATTGGTCAACCCAAATATACAATATATGCACTTCCAACAAAGGAATAAATTGTAAGGAGGATACTAATCTCATTAAGGAGAAAGATCCTACACAACAAGTCCGTACATGGGAGGACATCACAGTACAAAAGAGATGATCAAAAAAGAGATAATGGATCCTAGGAAAGGAGGAGATAGAAATAAAAAACCAATGCCCACCTTAAGTGTTAGATCTCTTATAATAGATGAACACCTCCAAGCATAAGGTTTCAAGGAAACAAATTCATTCAAGAGAGGACATCATAATATGAAAGATGCAAGGCCACAAGGGATATTGGATGGATTGGAAAGAGAAAATGGATTTCCCATATATAAGGTTGCAACTCATGATGTCAATATCCTTATGTAAAACAACCAAAAAATTGCATATAAGAAACATGTCCATAAAGGGAGAAAAATGGATCCCAAAAGAAAGAAATGAGGACCTCTTGCCCCCCAGGTTGAGAGAGGAAGAGGGGATTCCTATTATGATTCCCTCAAGATCATTACACAAAGGGGTTTACATAGTGGAGAGAAACATAATAGGAATAGAATATGGTAAGGTATTTCTTTGATATCGAGGAAATGTAAAATATCTGGTGTTAAATGAAGAAGACATCTATCAACAAAATCTTGAACAAATTGTCTAAACTCAATCACAAAGAGAATTCTTTTTGGAATGAAGAAATAAACACAAAATTTCACCATTAATAGGTTTTTGGTTTTTTGGAAATTCCCTGTAAGGGTATCTTATTTTAGAATTATATTTGATACTCCAATAGATTCTTTTGGCCAAAGCTAAGAGGTCATCAAAAGGTGATATATCATTAGACGGAGTTGGTAAAATAATGTCAAGATAAGGTTTTGGTTTAGATAAAATGTTAGCTTGAGTTACATGACATTCCTTAGGAGGATCAAGAGGAACCACAAGGTAATTTTCACTAAGTCCTTGACCCTTGTATTCTTGTTGAGTGGTAATATTATAGTCCATGTTGTAAGTAGCCTTTAATGTAGAAGGAGAAGGTGATCCCTATTTAGGTTTGTGAATGTGTGTTGTATAAGGAGGAATAGAGGTAGCAATGTTCTCTTTTGGAAGATCATTATGATCATCCTCTTTAGGTGGTGAAGAAGAGAAATCATCTAGGAAATGTCTAACATATGGATCATGGATAATGTTTTGAAGGTTTTGAGAGGAATCACAAAGAGTATTCATGAAATGATCACTGGGAGCTAGATTGTGAGGGGGAGGAATAGTATTAGGAGGATTATCAATAGCATTAGGCTCATTAACAAAGACCCTTATGTTATCTATACATGTCATGAATTTTGTTAAAATTTGAAGAAGAAACACACATGAAACATTGATAATGGTCTTGAAATATACCTTATATTAGTTAATCTCATTATGCCATATCCAAGAATACCATGAAGGAATACAAACATAATGAAATGAAAGAAGCTATGATTCACTCCATGTGCTTGATAAAGAGAAGTAAGAAGGAATGTAATGATATATGTAATTGCACAAAAATCCAATTTAGAGAGTTCCATGTTAACAAACATGCAACTAGAACTCAAAACATAAATGCAATATAACACCAAAATTATAATGGAAATGTCATAAGTCAGGTTCACCAAAATGTACAGAAGAACCTATGTATCTAGATGCATATAATGTGATAAATTTATGAATGAAAATAACGAGATCTAGACACCAAATCAAGATAGGGATGTAATGTGTCGGGTTCACCAAAATGTACAATATAAAATGGTGAACCTAGATATCCAAATGCATAGATTGTAGCAATATGATAGAAATGCATATAAAATATATCTATATGTATAAATTCATAGAAAGGGAATCTAACACAAAAATTAGAATGGAAATGTAATGAGTAAGGTTCACCAAAATATGCAATATAAAATGGTGAACCTAGATATCCAAATGAATACATTGTAGCAATATCATAGAAATGCATACAAAATAGATCTAGATGTTTAAATCCATAGAAAGGAATCTAACATGAAAATTAGAATGGAAATGTAATGCATTAGGTTCACCAAAATATACAATATAAAATGGTGAGAAATGACAGGATGAAGATCAATCACCATATTATAAGATACATAAGAATGCAAAACCTCTAACAAGGTGAATCCGATTAGCACAACCAAGAGAGTAAGGGTGCTAATGTGAGATCTATACGATGTAGGGTTTTGGATTCCTTATGATAGGAATGATAAGGCAATGTAAATTACCATTAAGAGTTTCTAGATTTAATTGTGTTGTAAATTTTTGCATCCAGAAACTCTTAATGGTAATCATCATGGATTGTGAAAATCTATTCTCTTTGAAGGAAATGTAAATATTATATGTAATATGAGATGTAAATCTGATCTATGAAAGTAAGTGCAAGAGGAAAATATGATAATTGAGCTCACCTTGAAGAAAGAAGAAGAAAATCGACCTTTAGATCTTATTTTGACTGTTGCAGAGGTGTCATAATAAGATAAAACTCTAGATTTGGGCTTCTGATGTCTGTAATTGATTTCTGTGAAAATATCAGATCCATAGGATGGGGTCAAATTGGACAACCTAGTCCCAGATGATGTTCCATAATTTTTACCTAGTCCTTTTAATAACAAATATGGTGAAAATTTTAGGGTTTTTGTAACTGTATCCAAAGCTCCCGAATCCAGATTCATAACTCCACAACCTTCTCCTACTCATAGAAAAGAAGAGTAAGAAGGTTTAGAGGAGGGGTTTTCCTCAGTTAACCCCTGTTTAGGAATCAACCTTAAAATGAAATAAATGTAATAAAATAAGTGTTGTCATGTAGCAGAGATTAGATCTAAATGATAGAATATGTCATACCATGTAGATGCAATTGTTTGTAAGTATGTGATCAAGAATGTTGATGCAATAGCTTTGAATCAACACAAAAACCAAAAGGAAATCATGTAAGACAAAACATCATGTAATAGATGTTGCAATTCTCCACAATGTTGGATTAGAGAAGAAGAAGACTTGATGGATGAATGTAGTTCTCCTTCTTTGATGTAAAACTCCTTTGCTTGGCCTCCAATGGGGAAAGAAGATAGATCTATGGAAGGAAATTCCTTGAATGCTTGATTAAAATGAAGACTTGAATGCTTAATTAGGAATATTGATGGCTTAATTGCACTTGAATTCTTGACAGGCTTGAATGCTTGATAATGGATTGCCTTCAATGGATGCTTGCTTACTTGGATCTCTTGAATGAATATATGATATCTTGCATGCATGTGTGATGTTTTAGATCATGGATGGATGATAGGAATGAAAATGAGAGGAAGAGGTCTCCTTTTATACACATTTTGGGGCTCATATATCACTAGATGACCTTAATTAGAGATGTAGGAGAAAAAACCCCGCATTGGCCCCGTAGCTCACCAAAGCACAAAGCCCTAAGATAAGGCCGACTTGGACAGCCTAGGACATGAAAAGTCTGACTTGGACAACCTTGTCCAAGAAAATCAAATGTTTCCCAGGACTTAAGGGAGTGTGCCAAAAAGGGGTGGTGAAAGCCACAATCTTCCAATAAATTAGGGCAAATCCCAAAATCCAAAAAGGAAGACATAGGTCCTAGGTGGGAAATAAATTATGTGATTGGATGAAAATTGGGAAATGATGCATAGAAGTTAGAGCCAACCTCGAGCTTAAAGGAGGAGGACCTATATAGGAAAATCAATTTTTTCCCAGGACTTAAGGGAGTGTGCATAAAATGGGTAGTGAAAGCACAGTCTGCTAGGAAATCAGGGCAAATCCTGAAATCCAAAAAGGAAGACATAGATCCTAGGTGAGAAATGAATTATTTGATTGGATGAAAAATTAGAAATCATGCATAGAAGTTAGAGCCAACCTCAAGCTTAAATAAGGAGTAGGACCTATATATGAATCGAATATGCATTTAAGTGCAATATGAGGTCATACCATAAGATATACACTAAATTAGGCTCAAAATGGTCCCAAAATGATCACAAATTAAGTGCTTACTTTTTAGGACGGTGCAAATGGTATCTACTATTTTGCATCGTCCCCAAGTGGATAATACAAAGGCACATTTACCAACAATAGCACATATATGAAATATAGAATAAATATGATACAGATAGAGGAATGTTAGGGCAAGTTGATTCCTTTATGGCATTGCACCAAAAAAGCAACAAGGGCCATCTAAAGAAATATAAAAAAAAACATATAGAAAGCAATGTTGGAAAGAGACACTGCATTAGATAACTAGTATGTTTCATTGATGACAACCACACATGTCTCTTATGATCACCTAATAATTTTTGGTTATACCAAAGGCAAGAACGCAAAATTGGCTAAGTATGAAAAAAGAAGAATATTGTACAGAGATCAGTAGAAGGATCAATATGGATAGATGTGAGATAATTATGGAATGTGAAGTTATAGGATGATTATTCAAGGTATATAGTATGTTATTGCCTTGTCACACCTATTTATTTTAATATTTTCCTAAGTTACGAGGATCTGAGTATCAGGTTGACAGTAAAGAGTGAAGAACGATGATAGCCAGATGTTGGGTCGGTCAATGATCCTAAAAGAATGATGATCTGATCAATTTACTATTTATATTTGGTTAAGCCAACCTGGTAGAATATATTTATGATATTGTTCAAGGTTAGTCTGAATTCTTTTGTATGGGTTTGGCTGACATCTCACACATTTAAATTTATGTTCTTATGGCTGACCAGTTAAGTTATTATCTTTTCTATTGAGTATATAAGATCAAATTTTTGTAGAGATATGATATAGCAATGGTTAGATATGATATTATTATGTTGTATGCGAATATTGGATCAATGAAAAGAGGTTCGGCTATCACAAAAGTAGATATACTGTACATAAAAGGAATTGTATAGGCATTGTTGATGTCATTTTCTCAGTTCACTTTTGTGGATGAATTATTTTTTATGGCAGTGTGCCTCTAAGGGCTGTATACTTGTTTTGTATATTGAGCAGTGAGCTCTAGGTTGTAATCCTAAATGCATGTGCATTCCCCTCATGTACTTACACCCCTAACAAGATAACTTATTTCTATAGAAGTAATACTTGTGAGTTCCATCCCCATCATGGTTTTTCCCTTAACCTAGTTTCCATGATAAAAAAACATGGTGCTATGATGTTGTGGATGCTTTTCTTTTGCTTCAGTTGTTTATTATTTATTGCTTTTAGTTTATGGTTATGCAATCAAGCTAAAAGGTTAATAAAATCTAGAACACTGATTCACCCCCCCTCCTCTCTATCTGCCTCAATCCTAACAAGAAACACATCAAAAGGGAAGCACAACAAGAACAATAAAACACATAAAAGAATATACCATACAAGAGGAGCTATCCAAGCATATTGTCTGGCCCCCATCTTGGTGTTTTGTTTTTAGGGAAGATGGGAAAAACAAAAGAGGTGCAATGTCGAGCGAGACATATGAAGCCATCACAAGTTCCAAACAAGGACCATGCTCTAATGATGCATTACTTTGTTTGTCACTAGGATATAGGGATAGTTGTGAAAATCTAGTAGGTAAGTCATGATTAACATCAATGTGTTGTTCTCTTTGACGCCCTTGAGGTGTGGTTGTGTAAGGGTCAGCCCCCTTGTTAGGTTGTTAATTATAATAAAAAACATCAATGAGTTCATACATATTATTGGCATCGTTAACATTAAAATCATTTGTATTAGAAACATTGCAATCATCATCAAGAGTATCTTCTTCATCTAAATTAATCACAATAGCATCTTTGATACAAATAGAACCATCGTGTTTATTTAATTTT
Source organism: Thuja plicata (assembly GCA_018584345.1). Taxonomy (NCBI): domain Eukaryota; kingdom Viridiplantae; phylum Streptophyta; class Pinopsida; order Cupressales; family Cupressaceae; genus Thuja; species Thuja plicata. The sequence goes on along the minus strand of MU225962.1, from coordinate 875,685 downwards.
ATTTTCTTTAGATTAACTTCCTCCATTGGGCTATGCATAGGTTGATCAAAGGAAATCAAGCAATTAGAAAGTGTCTTAGGGGAGGAAATATTTTGGGAAGCAAGCTCATGGGATCTATCACCACATCTATGGTGGCTTTGATGGGTACATTTTGTTTTGTTTAAAATTTGGGTTGGTTTAGGTGTTAGTAATAACTGAGAGGGGGGGGGGTGAATCCGTGACCTCAAAAATTTATACTTCAAACATTAACCACCAATCAAATAAACCTCAGATTATTAAGTCCCTACAAGATGCATGCCATGAAATACTTATAATGAATAATTGTCTGTTATTTTTCCTTGTCTATCCTTATTCTCCTTGATTACCAATAAGCAGTATAACTATTTACCAAAACTCAGTAAATAAGCAGAGTATACCGATCAACCCAATGTTAACTATGTCAGATACAAAACAATAAAGAAATGAATCATACACACATAACACACGATTTTAACATGGAAACCCTATTAAGGGAAAAACCACTGGGACCGGTACCCCAAATTTTCACTCTTCTGAGGTGAGACCTGCTAGGAGCAACCATGTTAAAGGTTACAAACACACTATTAAGTGTGACCTTGTTAGAGGATTTTATACATAGAGGTTGTCACTTAGTATCAGGCATCTATTGCTACCATCCTTGAATCAACCTCCTTCTTAGACTGTCAAT
>MU225962.1:840762-861569 GCA_018584345.1 Thuja plicata | reverse complement strand
TATATATATATATATATATATATATATATATATAAGACATTTTGTTTATCCAAAATATGTATGAGAAATGTATTTTAGTAGAAGTATATATGTGAATATGATATGGCATATTGATTAGAAGATTGCAAAAGTATAAAGCACAACATAGACTCATCTATCACAGTCAGGTGATCAGTTATTTTCAAAAGGATCTCATTCAACAAATCAGAGTTGCCAAAGTAGATCATCTACTGGTTCATTCTAATAGGTGGATCAAAAAAATCCTTTAATGAGGTGGACCTAACAGTCCTTTGTAAATCTCTTAACAGAGTTGCATTACCTTTTGTATTGTATCAAATTCTTTAACAAGGTAGACTTAACAGTCCTTATTGCTCTTAACAGGGAAGGCCATCAGAAGTGGTCAATGTAAGCTCTAACATGCTAAATTTATACTGCAATACTAAATCTTGTGGGTACCATCCCCACCCCAGTTTTACTTTCTATTTGGAAGGTTTTTGGGTAAGAAATATTGTGTTATGTGTTATGTATGATTCTTTCATTTCAGTTCTATGCATGCAAATCAGATTAGATAATCTAATTGTGAATAAAGAAGATTAAGTTTTATTGGTTCCTGATTCACCNCCCCCCCCCCCCCCCCCACGTCTCAGTCACCTTTCATGTAATATATTTCCAATATAAGTCACCCGAGTTGATCCATTCCCAGGAATAGGTCGCCTGAGTCGATCTGCTACTGGGAATAGGTTGCCTGAGTCAACTTGTTCGCTACACTTTTGAGTGTTTTCAATTGCAAATTGTTTGTGGAGTTTTGAACTTATCAGATCTGATCCAGTGTGAAAACCACATGTACCTACACATAGAAAATTAGGTAAATGTTGTGTAGAAAGGGGTTTTCCTTATTCAAACCTTGGTTGAGGAATCAACCTTGAGATGGAAATGCAATGTGTATGAAAGAAAATCTTGTAAATATAAAGTAGATATTATATATATAATATAAATGCATATACCTTCATAAATACATATTTAGATTATGAGTTATATGAAGAAGCTTGTAAATTGCTTGAATATGATTGTATGTATTTTTTTAATATTGGAATGTAAAGAAGAATCAATGATTCCCTTCACAAATGCATAGATCTGCATATATCTTCAATGTTGTAATGCTTGATTGTCTCTTGCCTTGAAGAATGGATGGATGGATGAATGTAGATGAATAATGGATCTTATTTCTTGATTGAGGTTTCTTCTACTTGGCCATCATGGGAGAGAAGCTTGCTACAATGTAGAAGATTGCCTTCAAGGATGTTTTAGATGCTTGAAAACTTGCTTGAGAATGTTTGGATGTGAAATTGTAGGAAAGCTCTTGAATTCCAACTTTTCTTATGTCCAAATGATAACAAGTAGATTGTTTTTTCCTCTCACAACATTCAGAGCTCAAAACTTGAAGGAAGCCAACATAAATTTGGAAATCTTGCTAAACTAATGAGACATGCACCCAATTTGAATTTTATGGAAAAAACTAGGGAATAAGTTGGTTGAGGTGATATATTCCCGAGATTAGTTCATATGGAGCAACCTATTCCCCCCCAAAAGTGGCAAAACTTGTTTTGGGAGTAAAGAATGTGGAGAGAAAGGCATAAATGTAGGCAGTGAGGGGTTGGATCAAGCATAACAGACATGAAAATTTGAGAAAACTAAAATGGGGCCTAATTGAGCATATAATTATAGGTGCTTACAATTTAGGCTGGTACAATCAATAAAATCATGCCAATATTATATCAACTCACAAATTGCAATCAAGCTCCTTTTATTGAAACCTGTCAATGAAGTACATATATATCAAAAAGATTTTGATGCATGGGTAATACCAAATCTAAAAATGAAGCTCAAAACATATCAATTCTACCAATTAAAAATTGCATCAAGGTGTGCAAAGTAAAACAAAACATGAAGTACCAAGAACAATTATAATGATCCACACATAAAACTGAAGAAGCTACATGCTCTCCCACAATATTTCACCATCCTCCCAAATCATATGAACATGAAACTTATGGAAGAAACTATAGAATGAAGAAAGAAAACCTACAAACATAACTTGTCCTTCTACCAACACCTCAAATAAGAAACATTGTGTCAAGTATTATCTCCTCCAAAACACCTTAAATTGAAAGGCATGACAACATCCAAACTTTGTTCAATCTCTTAGACCAAACAAACATATATATCATGTAATGCCAACATGGATGTAAGTCTCTCATAACCAAGAAGGTGAAACTCATAATAACCAATCCCAATGAAGGGAAATAGCCCAATAAACCTTATCCTAATATCCTCATAATGATACAACTTATGCACGAGAAGATAACTAATGTCAAACATCTCTCAAGTTAAATCCTCCAAAACTAACTATCTTTGTACCTCAATATCCATATCTATGGAAGATAAATCATAACCATAATACACATGAAAGGAAAAATGGGTAATACCTCTCAATTAGTGAAGTTTCAAGTAGACCAAGAGTGATAATCAAAATTCTAATCAAGATATACAAGTCATCATGAATCATTCTAGAACAATCTCCTCTCAAGTTTGTCCTAGGTGAAAGCTCCTTGATTATTATTCTTAAACCATCAACCATATCAATACATATCTCTAAACACAAGAGAAATTAAATATCACCTATGTCTCTATGTATCCATGAGCACCTATAAAATATTAATCCATTCCAAACTCTGAATGCAACATAGCACCATCATGAAGTATGAAGTGAATGATCATGTACTCAATAAAAGGAGACCCAAACAAGATCAATGTCACAACTCCAATCAATTTTATTAAGACATAAAAAATGAAAATATGATATAGCCATATCCTTTAAGGAGATAACATGCTCCATATGAACATATCAAATAACTATATCATACCAAAACTATAATGTGTAATCAAGAGTGTACCATGGCATAATAGAAATCATGATAACATGTCAAATGAAAGAATAAACCAATCCTCTTGATATGTTTACATCTCCAATCATATGAAGAAACCAACCAATTGCAAAGACCCTTCTTCAACAACAAGATCTAAGGCATCTCCAAACATTTGCAACACTAAAGAAGATCATCCACCATTTTAAGGGTGAATACACATCACTGCCAACAATTCTCACTAAACCATGATACTGAGTCACACATAGCATTGTGACAACCATCTGATAAATGAAGATCCTCCAAGTATACACATATACAACCAAAATGTTAGTTTCATCAAGTGAAACCAAGATCTCCAAGCCAAGAAGAAACATACAATCGCCAACACAATGCCAAGAATCAATCCTACACCGCCAAACCATCACTGTCAAATTCTCCCACTAAAAAGTTCAAGCACTCAATAACCAAGCTATCATGACATAAAACATATGATAAAAGTCCCAACACTAACTAGCCAAGTACCATAAACATCACTCATCCCCTCATCTCAGAGAAAAATATACCAATGCACAAATTACCCAAACAAGGTCAACTAACAAAATCTACATCAATATTGAACCAATCACATGGATATATAGTCCACAAGTGATTCATATATACACCATGTAAGTAAAGACAACCTACAACATTGCACAAATTGTAGATCACATACAGTAAAACATGCAACCTCATCATCACATTAATAATTTACAATCTGGGATATCAAAGAGAATAATCTTCTAGACCAAATGAATCAAGCACCAAATCAACATCCATAATGATTTACTAAATATTCCTACAACCAAGTACCATAGTCAAGGAGCTAAAAAGGCATCAAGGAGATAAGAAAGAACCTCCAACATCAAACTAAGTCACCACCAAACACCACAAACTTGATTATGTTGTGCCAATGCAAAAACATATACTTGCATACCCATGACACCATAATTAACACTAATGTTGCATTTATACTCCACTATCATCCACATGAGACTCCAAGTCTCAAACCATGTCTAACCATGTTCTTAAATCAAAGACAACATGTGAACTTGTCACTATCAAAGCCCAAACATTGAAAACACTTGTAAACCTATATTAGAGATCACCAAAACTGATAATTAGTTGTAGTATCTTAAATATCTCACATAAATATGCACTCCTTCAAGGTTTCATCCCTTGACTCATCCATATGCTCACACAATCACACCCCAAATCATAGGCATCTATAAATGATCAAATAAGTACACAACTCCCCATGCTCATCAAATTGATAAAATAATAGTACCATTATTTAGTTAACTGGACATGCTCTCCAATGCCTATTAAAAATAAAAAATCTAATTCCTTATATAAAATTTGTGACTAAAACCATGAAAAGAATAAGATCTAACTCCCATACCCCAAAAATATGTTAAAATAGAAAAATCAGGGAACCAAACTTGCACCACAATGTAGTTCTCTTAACCAAATTTCCAACAATATAAGAAGTTGAAAACACGTCTTGGCTGAAAGTTATGCCCATTTGAAAAAAATATCCAATTTCGCTACATGGGAAATTGATGGACTTGAAAATAATGGGGTTGCAAGAAAAGTGGGCTTAACCTTGGAGGAACTTCATGGTTAAGCGTGCTTGAGTTGGAGTAGTTTCCAAATGGGTGACCTCCTAGGAAGTCTTGGTGCTTCACCTCTGTGAGCATCACCTAGATGCAATGAGTGTTAAGTGTTCCATTAATTCTCATGAGAGATGAGCTCTTATGAACCTCTACTCATGAAACATGGATCAATGAGTTTGAATCAAAAACTACACAGCTGAATCTTGATAGCAATATCACAATTTGACTTATGGAAAATATATTCTACTTATAAATTTACCCTTTCAATTTAAAAAATAAAATAAAATAATAGGGTTCAAGGCGAACCCAACCCCAAACCAAATTAAATACAATGTGATAAGTAGGAGATATAAATTCCACAAGTCAAATTGTGATATTTCTATCAAGATTCGACTGTGTATTTTTTGAGTCAAACTCGTTGACCCATGTTTCATGAGTAGAAGTTCACAAGAACTCATCTCATGATAATGAATGCAACACTTTCCATTGATTACATCTAGGTGATGCTCATAGAGATGAAGCAACAGGACTTCCCGAGAGGCACCCATCCCAGTACTACTCCATCTCAAGTGCGCTTAACCATGAAGTTTCCTCTAAGGTTAAGCCAACTTTGCTTTTAACCCCACTTGCAAAACCTTTAGAAATTGTTGTGCCTTATGAACCATTCATTATAAAGCCCCTTAAGCTCATAAATAGATAAGTAGGAGATATTTTACACATCAAGTCAAATTATGATATTTCTATTAGGATTCAACTGTGTAGTTTTTGAGTCAAACTCATTGACCCATATTTCATGAGTAATGGTTCACAAGAACCCATCTCTCATGAGAATGAATGGAACAATTAGCACTCATTGCATCTTGGTGATGTTCACAGAGGTGAAGCACCAAGACTTCTCGGGAGGTCACCCATCCCAGTACTACTCCAACTCAAGTGCGCTTAACCATGGAGTTTCCTACATGATTGAGCCCACTTTGCTTGCAATGTTTTAATAATTCAGTGGAAATTTTTTAATATGGATGAAAATTTATAATATTTTAATGAAAATATTTAACAAAATTGCATTGGCATTTTTAACTTATCATGTGGCAGATTTTTAATTTTTTTAAATAAATTTGTAGGGACAATTTTTAATACCTACGGGTAATAAAAAACTATTTTTTATGGAAACTAAATTTGATAGCTTTATGGTCATCATACTAAAATTGATTTTTTTTTTATTGAGGCAAAAATAGGTTAAATTATATATCAATATATATTGCTCGACCAACCTAGATCTGAAGACATGTTTTGCCATTAGTATGCAAAGGAAAACTGTTTTGAAACTGTCGGTAACACAAACACCGAAAGTCAGGTTTAGTGCAACCCGACAGACAAGTTCAAGGGAACCCAACAGAGCAAACCCGACAGAACAGATACCAGAGGAACCTGACAGACTATAGAGAATCCCAAGCACTAGTCTACTGAGAGACAGTTAGAATCCCGAGAAATGTAGATCTGACTTCCATGTCCGATAAAACACTTGTGTTTTATATTTAGCTTTAAATCCATTTCTTGAGGGACAAGCAATGTAATTGTAATTGTTTTAATCAATCTAACTGATTGAAAACATGCAAACTAAGAGATCAAGTTCAATTTGTATACCTTTGATCATAGAGTTATCTTTGTAATACGTGAAACTCATTTAGGTCAATTCATTGTATAAATAGATATATAATCTATCAGAACATGTGTGTGTGATTATGATTGTAGCCGAGAAGCACATCTATGGATCAAACTGAGAGTTTTATGTAGAAGAACAACAAAATATGAAACAGGTTATCAAGAACTAGATTCAAGGTTGTCGAGCATAATAGAGGTATTGATCAATCACAGTAGGTGATAAATATACGCATAATCTTTATTGGATTTGTAATAAGCAATTGTAGATTGTATATACTCAGGTCAATGAATATTTTTGACTACATTCTAACAAGTGTAGCAAATAGAAGAAATCCTTGAGAAAGGTGGATTTAACAATCCTTTGTAAATCTCTTAACTGGGTGCACACTAAACAGTGTTGCTAAAGCTCTTAACAGAGTAGACCTTAACCAGTCTCTACATGATACTCCTAACAGGGAAGATCATCAGAAGTGATCAAAATTGTAAGCCTTAACTAACCCCTTCCATTCTACAGATAGTGAAGCTTTGTGGGTTTCATCCCCACCGCAATTTTTACCTTCTAACAGGTGTTTTCTACGTTACCAAATCTTGTGTTGTGTCTATACATTTCATGAATGTTTTTATGAATGTTTACATGTTAATTGAGTTTATGATTTGATATAACATACACAAAGATAGAATAGCATATATGGTTGATAATACAATTGATTACAAAAGGATTAAGGTTAAGTGATAAAAGTTTTGAGGGTATTGATTCACCCCTCCCCTCTTAGTACACACCATTCTATTATTTCCAACAATTGGTATCAGAGCTAGATCTCTTATTTGGAAAAGTTTAAAGACTTAAGAGAAAAGATCATACAATAGAAATGTACAAGCTAGAAAAGAGCGTTGAGAATCAAAAGTTAGGGATACAGATCTTCTATGAACAATATAAAGAAGCTAGAATCAAGATGAGATAGCTACTGGATGAAAGAAAGATTATGACATCTCACTGTAATGAAACACACTATCATGAAGAATAGATACCTGATCTATTTGAGTCATCACAATCTACATCTAGCAAAGCATCAGACACATCTGAAGAAAACATCACAAGTCCGAATGAAATCAATCAACATCTGGTTGGACAAGTGAAATCTCGGCAAATCGTTCAAGAGACATAGATGGTAAGGATGATTGATGTCATGAATAATGCTAGACAAGATGAGCAAGAAAGAACACTAGCTATTGATGACAGGAGGAAGATCATTGAAAAGATGCAAGAGAAAGAGTCAGAAATACAAAGACTTATTGACATCATCATGAGATCACCAATCAAATTATTCTTATGAGTCAGAAGGCAAACTGAATGAACAAAGAACTGAATGGAAAGTTGGAAGTTATTGGTGAGATAAGAGAAGAAAATGAAAGATTGAAGCATGAAGTGATAATTCAACAACAACACAATGACATGATCAAGAGAGCTGAAGAAAGCACCAAAAGGATGGATGATTTTTTGGATGGACAAAGAAGAGTCAACAACAATACCGGACTATCGTATACCAAGAATGGAGAGTCACCATACCAAGCTGATCCAAAGAATGTCTACACAAATCCAAAACCAAGAAAGAAGTCATGCAATCACTGTGGAAAACCAGGCCACACATCAAATGTTTGCAGGATCAAAATAAAAGGTATTCCTAAATCCACACCTTCATTCATAGGAAATTGTTAGAAATGTAACAAGAAAGGACTAAAAGAATATGAATGTAAATCTGAAGTGAAACAACCAAAGAAGGAAACCTACATGGACAAATACTGTCCTACTTGAAAAATGCATGGGCACACATCTCTTGAATGCAGGAAGAAGAAAAAGAAAGCATGGAAGCCTAAAGAAAATGAAAATGATTATTAATGGAAAAGAGTCGGCAACTCATATGTTTGGGATTACAATGCATGGGAAAACTGCACAGCATGTGGAAGATTTGGACACATATCTGCAAACTGCATGAGAAAATGGATGAGAAAGTCTAGGAGCTGGACTAACCCAGAGTGGCATGCTTACATTGTCATAAAGTTGGTCATCTAAGAAAAGACTGTAGAGACCGAGTGACAGAGACTAGCACTTTTCCCAATGGCGATACCATTGAAGACATCAGGAAGATGAGAAATAAAATGTGGAGGAAAGCTACAAACACTTATGATGCTAGACCAAGCAATGCAATTGGTGACACCTTATCCAATGGATCTGGTGACATCACCACCCCCACCTAAGATGAACAAGTATGGAACCGCACTATACTAAGTTATACATTACATCAATTCCATTATACATAGTTAGAATTCCAAACTAGCATGATTAAAGATGCACTATGGTATTACTTGTTATGATTCTGTGAATTCAATCTCATCGGTTAATACATACCGAAAGCATCGGTTAATATACAAAGGCTAAGTTGTCAAAGCATACCGAGAATCGTCGGTGTACATGAGAAAACCAAGTTAATCAATGTAACCTGAGACTCGTCGGTAATCAAGTAAAAATAATTGTTGTCTTTGACATAGAACAAGATCCATCGATAAACGTGTGAAAAGTTCAATGAGTTGACACTTGCCCCGAGCATCACGTTTTCACCAAAAACAAAGTTGGAATGTAACCTGAGAAACTTCATCTTCGACACCTGACAAGCGGGTAGATCATTAATTGTGCCACTTAGGGCACCGTCTATAAATAGGGTGACTGAAGAGCTCATTATTCACCAGTGATTTAGAGTGAAGAAGTAGAGCAGAGTAGAGAAAAAATAGAGTGACCAGATTGCAGATCACTCCAAGCAGATTGACTGCATTCAGATTCCGAACAATAGCAGCTACAGAAGGTTAAAGTAAGTAACAAGAATCACCAAGCTCACTGTTTTATTCTACGAGAAAAGCCCTAAATTCACCAAAACGATGGCAACCACTTCCTGTACAACCAAGATCAAGAATTCTAAAGAAAAGAAGGTTAATGTGATCAATAAATCCACTTTTGAAGAACCCAAGTATAAAATTTGTCCAGAGGTTGCTTCGCAACCCGACGACGCTGGAGCGTTCTCCGGAATTCCACCTAGGGTTTTATTAATTGAAGATGTTCGTTCCTACATACATTGCAAGATCACCGAGATAGGAGATCTTGAAGTTGATCAAGCTTACAAGAAGCTTTGTACAGGCAAAACCATAAAGAAGGAACATAAACACATCAAAGTCAAAGGGCTGACATGTTCCCTAATGTTCTTGAGGGAGTTTAAGACCGAATGGATTCGGGTAGTGCTAAGCAGAGTGCACGACCAAAAGATGTGGATAGATGAGCCAAAACTGATCACCAGAGATGTGATACATGTTGTTACCGATTATCCCATAACCAACAAAGCTAAGGCTCTCAAACACCCTTCTCGTCCTAAGATAGAGAAGATGACAGGTGCAGTATGGGATAACAGAGGATTGAAGGTTAGCACCATCACCAATCCAGAACTCAAGTTTGGTGCATGTGTGCTAGGATATAAGATATACCAATCCAGCACACTAAATAGCATAGCATGTGGAGCAGTTGACACTGCTTATAAAATTGTAAAGAAATGTCTACAGTTAGATCTATCTGAACTTCTACTGAAGCAGTTAGATGAGAACATGGGGACAATCAGATCTACTAAGTCCATCTCATATAAGTTCGGATCACTCTTAATGTGTACATTTTTCTACTTTAGGAACTTCTTTCCATCTATAGGAAATGTCAACTGGGATACCACCCGACCAGTGACCATACAAATCAGTGAATTCATCAAGTCACTAGGTGACAACTTCACATCAATTATGGATGAATACTTCACTAGATTTAAGGAAAGAATGCAGAAAAGAATGAGGATACCAGAACAAATGGTAGAAAAGTATAAGACTAACATTTTCTTTATGGTGGACACCGATTACAATTATATCAAACCAGTTGTACCAAGGACAGCATGACTAGCACCACTTGACTATGAGGTCAACATAGATCAAGCCATCGATGCTATTGAAGCATTGATAAATGAACTAGTGGATAAGTCACAACCTAGGTTTGGAACCTATGAGGAAGCCAAGGAAAGAATAAAAACAAGCTTAGTTATGAAGAACATTGACAGAAAGAAAGAGAAAATGGTCAAGACACTAAAGAAAAATTTGTCGGTAAATGATGAACAGTCTAAGCAAAAGGATGACACCAAGGGACAGCCACCCATCAGTGAAGAAGAAAAATTGAGTGACTTAGAATCTACAGAGTCCAATGCACCACCAGAAGCAACAAAGAAACCAAGGACCGCTGTTGCATCAAGGACTAGAAGTCAAACAACAAAAGTTGCAACTACATTACCGATCAAGAAAGGACAGGTGAGAACTTATAAAAGAAAGCCTCAAACAAGTCAAACATCAGAACCTAAGAGGAGAAAGAGATTCATCAGAACTAAGGAAGACATAGAGGACACCAAAAAAGATGAACAACCGGTTAAGAACAAGTTCTCTACAACAATTGATGAGGTATGTGCAGCTACCATCAAGTCAGGTTCAATAACAGATCCTAAGATTAGGAAATGGCTAACATTGGATCCTGAGGATCAGAATAAGTTAGAAGAGGCAATCATTACAAAAATGTGCGTATTCAAATATGTACCAATACAGTTTGAAGATAAAATGCCTAAAGAACTTCTAGACAGAATTTCAGTAAGGTGGACATATGCACTAAAGGAAGAGAAACAAATAAGGGAAAGAGACCTAGTTTCTGTTATGCCACCTGAATCTAAGATGGAAGAGATTGAAGAAATGATGAAGGAACATTCTAAAAGGTTCTCACCAAAATTAAGAGCCTACAAAGTGCTAGGGGACATCTAATTGAGCTTGACAAAAAAGTGAGGATGAATGGAGAAAGATACTTGATGTACCTAAAAAGGACACAAGCCTCGAGCCACAATTAGCACTCATTGACAAGCCACATAATGAAGAAGATCAGGATAAACCAAGCCCGGAGAACATTTTTATAAATGATGGTGAGGATGTTAATGAAGAAGCATTGAATACAACAACAAACAAGGATATGGATATTGCAGATGAAACATGGCCTGATAATACTATCATTGACATTATCAGAGAAGATCTTGCAGATGAGGTAAAGAAAGATGAAGATGTCACTATTGCCCCAGACCAAACTGAGGAACATGACACAACAACAGATACTTCTCAAGTAGATACACCGAGACAAATACCACTATTGATACAAGCTATCAATATTATCTCGGAGAAGGAGAAATCACCCGACAAGGATGCAAGCATATCCGAAGATAAGGGTGTAGGAACCAAAAGATACATCTGATGAGAAAAATAAAGGAGAGCAAAAAGAAACCAATGAAGAACAAAAGGAAACAAGAGGAGAACAAAAATACAAAGGTGAGGAAGAGAAGCAAAGTGATACCACTCCTAAGGATACCAAAGGAGATGTTGCAGATAAGGCTAAGGTTGATGTGGAGACGTCCACTCCCAACCGATAGGTAGAGACCGAGTAACAGGATACAGGTACACATGCACGAAAGCCTTCACCAAGCACATCAGACCAAGCAAAGGAACTTGCTATGGTACTACATATAGGTCCCTCTACAACTCTCTCCAAGAAGAAGAAGAAGAAGAAGAAGAATCCAGTTACATTGGAAGAGATAATTGAGATACTAGTCTGTGATCCAAGGACATTGGATCCAGAGGCACTAACAAACTATGCAGAACTGTGTAGAAGAAAAGCTATCCAGGATAAGATGAAGAAGGAAACAAAAGACACACAGGTACTTGAGACAACAAGGGATATACTTCAAAAAATAGTACCTGATACAAAAATTGATCAAAACCCATCTATCATTGATCAATTGGCTATTCTTACCGACGCAATCCAATCACAGAATATGGATGCAAAAAAGGCTACAAAAGAACGAGCAGAGCAAAAGTACCAGTATAAATTAACAGAGAAAATCATCTAAGAAGTGGCAGATAATAAGGTAAATCTGTCTGAACAAGTAAATGAGTTAGAACCTATCATTTCAGAAGCAATCACCTTAATTCAGAAGTTAAGCACATTAGAGAAATTCACTAAGGAAAATAGTGAAAAGATTGGACAACTAGATGCAGATCTAAATTCTAGTGCTAAAAGTCTCTCAACAAATGACAATGCAATACAATTGCATTATGCAAAGGTCATAGAAGCAAAGAATTTAAGACTTCAATTTCAAGAAGCAGAATCAAAGTTTAGAGATGAGGTAACCGAGCTACAGGATCTACTGCTACCCAATCTTACACTATTGCAGCAACACAGGACAACGACAAGGAAACTGATAGCCACCCCAGAGATGGCTTTCACTGACAACATCTACAATATGCACGCGAGGATCACATTAGAGCACATGGCTCTAGAACACCTTCAGGAGAAATGGGAGAAGATGATGGAGGACATGAACAACTCTCACTCCCACATTTTTGACAAGTTGTAAGTGATTACACCTTTGCCCTTATTATCAAAAAAGGGGGGAAATGATATGTATATATGATACAAGGGGATACATAGGGGAAAATGATATGTATAAAGGAGAAGATAAGTGTATACACATATACTATACCGACATATACATAGGGGGAGTCATAAATGACAAGGTAATCACATGGTGTACATTACTAAACATTTTAGTATTTTGCACATATCAGTTTTTGATACTAATGTCAAAGGGGGAGATTGAAGACATGTTTTTCCAATGCAAAGGAAAACAGTTTTGAAACCATCAGTAACACCAACACCGAAAGTCAGGTTTAGTGCAACCCGATAGACAAGTTCAAGGGAACCCGACAAAGCAAACCCGAAAGAGGAACCTGACAAACAGAGTACAGTGCAACCCAACAGAAAAAATACCTGAGGAACCCGACAGACTACAGAGCATACCGAGCACCAGTCTACTGAGAGATAGTTAGAATCCTGATAAATGTGGATCTGACTTCCACGTCAGATAAAACACTTGTGTTTTATATTTATCTTTTTATTTAGCTTTAAATCCATTTCTTGAGGGACAAGCAATGTGATTGTAATTTTTTTAATTAGTCTAACTGATTGAAAACATGCAAACTAGGAGATCAAGGTCAAGTTGTATACCTTCGATCATAGAGTTATCTTTGTAATATGTGAAACTCATTTAGGTCAATTCATTGTATAAATAGATATGTAATCTATCAGAACACATGTGTGTGATGATGATTGTAGTCAAGAAGCACATCTATGGATCAAACAGAGAGTTTTATGCATAAGAACTACAAAAGATGAAATAGGTTATCGAGAACAAGATTCAAGGCTACTGAGAAGAACAGAGGTATTGATCAGTCACAATAGGTGATAAATATACATGTAATCTTTATTGGATCTATAATCAGCAATTGTAGATTGCATATACTCAGGTCAATGAATATTTTTGACTATATTCTAACAAGTGTAGCAAATAGAAGAAATCCTTGAGAAAGGTGGTTTAATAATCCTTTGTAAATCTCTTAACCGAGTGCACACTAAACAATGTTGCTAAAGCTCTTAACAGAGTAGACCTTAACCAATCTCTACATGACACTCCTAACATGGTAGATCATCAGAAGTGATCAAAATTGTAAGCCTTAACCGCCCCCTTCCATTCTGCAGATAGTGAAGCTTTGTGGGTTTCATTCCCACCGCAATTTTTACCTTCTAATAAGGGTTTTCTGCATTACCAAATCTTGTGTCATGTGTCTATACATTTCATGAATGTTTCTATGAATGTTTACATGTTAATTGAGTTTATGATTTGATATAACATACACAAAGATAGAATAGCATATATAATTGATAATACAATTGATTACAAAAGGATTAAGGTTAAGTGATAAAATTTTTGAGGGTACTGATTCACCCCTCCCCTCTCAGTACACACCATTCCATTATTTCCAACAAGATCTAATGATGAGGTCCAATTTTTTCTAAGAGGCCATTTATACAAATTTTCCCCCAAAACCCTCATATGAATATAATTCAAAAAACTCATTTGATCCCATATTTCGAAAACCCCAAATCTACAAACAATCTATCATAACATAGAACCTAAAACCCCTAGATCTACAATAAAACAACTTACAAATGCATTCCATACCTTGAAATGTCTCAAATCGTTCATGCATAACCATAGCTTGAACTTTTCTCCTTGTCCACTCAAGGGTTATAACTCCAAATCAACTATCAAAGGTATGATACCACTACTTAGAAAATAATACTCACCTAGTTATATTTAGTTCATTCCTACATAAACCATGAGAGACAACCACACATACAAACTTATAGAATCACCATTATGCAAAGGCCAAATAGACAAGTCACAAGATAACAAATACGCTGAGAAAAACCTCACGAGGGAAAAACCTAGCCCCCAAAAGTATCCATACTCCATTGTATCATTCAACCATAAAGCAGTACAAAGCACTTACAAAATTACAATGAAGACCTCTATAACATCAAACTCTCCAATGTACACTCATGTGTCCAAGCATGTATCCACACATCCCATGTCAAGCTTCACAAATGCAACCTTCAGAAAGACTCAATAATGACAACCTATTCAACTAGTCAACCCAAACCACTAGCATGAGTTTATTTTTATAGACACAAGCTCACACAAAATACAACTAGTGGTAAAGTAAAACCATTTGAACACAATACCATTGACCCATCATTTAATATTCAATACTAATTTTTATATATTTTTTCCAATATTAAATAACTATAATATTATATCACAATGTGACTTCTACATTAAATATAATCTCAATGTTACAATACAACACATAAAGTAGCCCCAAGAATGGAATCTCTACAGAATCTCTATGGGCTCTCTATGTAATGCATGTCCATCTTGGTACCCCTAGATGCAATACATAATAATAAAGTAATACAATATAAACATTATGCATGGTGTAGAACACCTTATCCCAACACTAATCACATATCCAACATGGTTCGCTCTCAAAATTGAATTGTATTAAATTAAACTAAAAAATGATAATATTAATAATAATAATAATAATTTTATACATGAAATCAATGAAAAAAATAGAATACACCAACTAATTAATGCCTAATTAGTTACCACCTCCTAAACATTTATGATATATCCCTATAATATAGTGACCCACCAAACATGCATGTGTTGGTCAACTAAATGGGAATATATGTTTGTTATGTAATTAATGTGAAGTGTATTTTTTATCATAAAATAAGGGAAATGTCTTTGAGATCAAGTCCCAATAGGTATCTATTACCAATAGAGGTTATTTATGCAATTGATAAACTGAGAAATTGTTGGGTGCGTTGATGCTACTACCATGCATAATAAATCTATTATAGGTAAAATGGAATTGTTGTCTTCATTTTTATTCTAAAATGTAAAGAATTAAAAGTTGTCATTTTATCTTAAGCTCGTAGTCTCTAGACCCAATAACATTGTTTCCAATACTCACCCTCTAGAGATCATCAAACAATTTTGAGGCTAAGTAGAATCCTCCAAAAATCACCAAAGTATCCTACTCAACCAAAAACCTGCCTTTTTAACAATAGGTTGTCAACATTTCGATTTTTCTAATCATAAAATATTGAACCAAAGTCATGCTCTCCGTATTTCTTTGGGGTCTTTCAGAGTCGGCTCTCACCAGCTCCGCATCCAGACATATCACCACATTGACAGGGCTGACCGGATCTGTCATCTTTGCACCTTGTTGGAGACCGAGTCCAAGGCACATTTCATTTTCCGATGTCCCATTTACTACAAGATCAGAGCGATATTCTACTGCCTGTTCAGAGAGTGCAGTTCCCTTTCCTCCTTCAGATACACCGATCAGTGGTGCCTTGCTCTTTATCTTCAGGAGACCACACGGATTTGGGATTCCACCCTCCAGCTCATTTTCCTGTCCACCCAGAGATCTGATCATCTTATCACACCCTTTTTCACTTTGGTGTCTCCTGCCCGTGGCATGAAGCGCCCTCTCAGTCCTCTTTCTTCTGGACACACCGGGCTTGTGAGACCTCGTAGAGATCGTAAAGATCGCACTCGGTTGCAGCACTCCACCACCAATGTTACTCAGAGATGGTCTGGGGCTCCTTCTATTCTCGGATCGTACCCTTCGGTGCTCAATTACTTCTCTCCTGGAAAGAGCCTCTAGGTGCTCTTCCTAGTTCTTTTGTTCTCTATTTTCTGCTTTCTTCTTTCTTGTTATTGTTCTTTCCCTGGACACCGTTTGGTGCTCCTGTTGTTGGTTGTTTTGCTCTATATGTTCCCAGTCCCTTAGACCCTTGTTGGTCTCTTGTTGGACATTAATAATTTCTATTATCTTATCTTATCTTCTACAAACATTAATTTAACATGAAATATGGGGTGGACAAGGAAAATAAGCTATATTATTTTTGAAATTAATGATCCTAATTTTCGCCTCATAATTCTTCCTTTTGTATCCTACGTATTTTTTATTACAATCATAATTTTGACATCAAGTAGAGTCATCTTTCTGATCATCATCCATAAATCCTCTATTCTTCTTCATTTATGATTCCTATTTCTCAAATTCCCAATCAAATTGCTTTAAAATCACATTCACAAGTGTTGGTGGGGAGAGAAGAAGTGGAGGTATGAACCTCGTACCAAATTATTTGTCTTTATACATATACGTGATTTCTATTATAGACTTGGCTCTTCATAGTGACCACAAGTTGTGTGGAGAAATAGTTTCTTTCCTTTTCGGGTAATATGTTTCAAAGAAGGTTGGCTCAATCAACTTACCAATAGTACCTTGTAGGAATTTATATAAAAAAAACTTCCAAGATGCTTTTATTAGATACTCTTGTACTAGACTTCTCTTTTAAATTGATCTCTAAATGCATGGGGGTTTAGAGTTTTGGTGTTACATGGACAAGCCCATGACCTTCTTTGCATCATGGTAATCCTGTGTCCTTTCTTAACAAACTAAATGGTTCTATGATGTGGTGATATAAAATCTTATTTGAAATTCCCTTTAAATTGTTAACAAATAAGTGAACACAATTTCCTAGTAACAAAATGTGTAGGAGTTGATTGGTGACTCCTCAACACCCCCAAAATCCCAACAAGACCAAAATAACTTTTACAAGAGAACAAGAGAATATCTTGCTTTAACAATGCAAGATTGAATGTGACATGTCTTAATCATATACAATGAGACGACTACATCAATCAATTTTTAAATGACTTAATTAAATAGAATTAAGTAAAGATCATAAAGATAAGATATAATGTGTCTTATCTTGACAACCAACACCTTCTAGAAACAACACCTAGGACCAAGTAAACTTAAGTCATGTGAATAAGTACCCTAGTAGGAGCTAGTGAAAAAGTTGGATACACAACATTTACTAGGCCCAAAACCCTATTCGCAAGAACACCCCCACCCTTATGCAACTTAGGGAGTAGATTATTATGCAAATGATGTAAGATACCTATAAGTCTCAACTACAAAACCATGTTAGGTACCCATGTATAATGCAAAGGCAAACTCTCATTGACAAAGATAGGAGAAAACCCAAAGGGACAAAACTCCTCTCCAAAAGAGTGAAAAGATACAAAATATTATGCATGTAGGGCTCAATAATACCCTCCAAGAACTACATCCATCGTGAAATTGCAATTAATCATCCCCCTATAGGAAGGACAGAGAAAATATATAGCCCCCATAATGTATAATGTCCTACAAAATGGTGAGTGCTTGAAGGAAAAACAATCCAATATTAATAAACAACATGTTTCCCCTTAGGAAGAAGATAGACCAAGTACAAATACAAGAATGGTTGTCATCCCAGATGGGAATTGGTAGGAAGAAGAATCCAAATGTATGATAATGTCTCTAAAATATGCTCATGTGTTGCCAAGTCCTTGGATGATGAACATGCCACAAACCAAACAAGTGCATGCCCAATCACAATAAAAGGTGATAAACAAGGAACAAAAGGAAATAATTTTGAACAAGCTACAAAGACAAAGATGAAGTGACAAAAGTTGTGCCATGACTATCGACAAATAGAAGAGTTAAACCTTAACATTGTTCTTCCAAATCTAAAATGTGAAATTCACACAAAAAATAAAGCAATGTCTAATAGATAGAAATTCAAATTAGGAAGACAATGTAGTACCTATTACAATCAATCACTGGTAGTGCTTAATGAAATGCCAACAAAAGATGGATTGTCCTACTTAACAAGAATGGGAGTCTCAACAAATGAAGGTACAATAACTATCTCTACAAGTGGCGAAGAAACTACTTGAGAATCTGATGTGATATCATGTGATGGACCAAAAGCAATCTCAAGCAAGAGTTGAATATCATAATGTTACACATGAGGACAACATTCTGCCCTTCCTATTGGTGGACGAAGCTTTTCTCGTGTTTCCAAATATGTTGCTACTATTCCTTCAAAGGAGAAATGTCGATATCCCCTGTGGTGGTCTATGGCCAGGATGTGGAAAATGTGGATTTCTACCAAAAGATGTGGGTTGGTTTCTAGATTTGCTAGTTTATGCCTTTCTCTTCCTAATCTTCATCGTTGGGTGACGAATTCTTGGTGACCTATTGTCCCTAGTAACATTGACCTTTTCCCTTGTGCAAAGGGATTTTCTATTGCTTTGTTTACTTCTTCTGAAGAACGATATTGGGGCTAAGGAAGTTGTGGGTTTGGGGGACTTACTCTCTCAGCCAAACCCTGGGCAGTCTCCTTCAACTCTCTTACGAACCACTTAGTAGGCGTGCAGTGTGGGTTCGTCTCCTAAATCTTCCCCTTTATTTTTGGGAGAACTCTTGATTTGAGGTCATTAGCAACTCTATATGTCATTTCCTGAAGGTGGATGAGACTACAATTGTTATGGGTCTCTCTGCCTTTGCACATGTATTTTGGTTGACATTGATACCTCCACACCTCTCCCTAGAGATGTGGTTCTCATGGTGGGGGATAAGCCATGGACTCGAGGTGAATTATGAGGGCCTCCCATTTTTATGTTGTTGGTGCTTCTCTACTAGTCATCTGGCAACTGATTGTTCTCTCCTACAACGTAAAGGTGTTGCCACTTGGAAGAAGGATGCCAATGATGAACATTTGATTGTCTTGGCTTCTTATTATTCCTCTAATGATGAATCACGGGCTGAAAATGACTCCCTTTTGGATGAAGCTCCTACTACAAATTTGGATGATGTTCCTACTACAAACCAAACCTCATCAGTTCCTTCTCCTACTACAAATCTAGTGATGTTCCTGCTGCAAACTAGGCCTCATCAATTCCTACTCCTAATTGTATGGCCCCCACTGTCGATACAAATCCTTCTTCGTCTACTGCTCCTGCTTTACCCCACTCTTTAGCTGACAATGTACAACTTTCTCAGGACCATGCCCCTTGTGTTATCGGTTTTTCAAATAGAGTTTCACGGGTTGTTCCCTCTTGTGGTGGGGATCCTAATGATAACATCGCTTGGACAATCGTCTAACGGTGTAGGAAACATATTTTTCAGCTTCTCACTTTTCTCTCCATGTTGTGGGCGAGTTATCTACCCACTCTTGAGGTGGGCGAATAGCCTTTCTGCTAGTCTGTTGTTTATCTTTGAATTTCTCAGCACCTTTACTGTTAGTGTGTTGATCTCTTTTGATGCCTTTGGGTTGTGGTTGTGTAAGGGTCAGCGCCCTTGTTTTGTTACTGATTTTAATAAAAAATATTCATACCCATATTGATTACTCCCACCATGCTTACATGTACAACCCTTATATACAGTTAACATAAATAGAAACCCTCAATCTGATATATACTAAAAAAGAAATGATTAGATCAAGACAACCCTTCCCCAACTGTGAAAATGCCAAGTAACCCACCAGGATGCAAATATAGAAAAAATTGAATAGCATATTGGTGCAGGAGCACCTAAGAGCCAAGGAACACTATTAGGGTCACATGGAGGATCCATAAGTGCACATGGTCAAATGGGGCCTATAAGGCCATTTAATGATGTAACTAGGATTAATAAGGTCATTTTGTGATGTAATGAGGCTAATAAAGCCATTTTTATGTCATATTTCAAAGATTATAAACAATGTGCTAAGATGGGCAAATAAGGCCTATAAGGGCTAATGTAAGGGTTTGAAGGGTAGAAGTAGAGATTTCCAATGTTTTGTGTTTTATAAGATCTGTGAGACGACTGTTTGATGTAATAAGAGCAATATTTAATGTTACAAGTTAAAAAGATGTATATATTGTCAAGTTGACAACATATAATTAGGAAACAAACCGATCAATGTTGGTTGCAAAGGTGGTTAGCGATGGTTATCAGTTCCAAAAGCCTGACACAAATCTATTTGGGCCCGTTTGGTGCCAAGCATTAACCTGGAATAAGCATTAGTTAATGCTAGAATAATTTAATTCTCTGTTTGGGGCATTTTTTGAATTCTCGAATTAGAAAACTAATCCCCATTTTGGGGCCAATG
>MU225962.1:826833-840380 GCA_018584345.1 Thuja plicata | reverse complement strand
TGTATATGTGTATGTGTATATATGTACACAAGTTAAAAATACATATTATTCAAATTAATTAAAAAAATAAAAAATAATCCTTATTCCAATTCTACAATATGGGATCCAAACAGAGAATAGCTTATTCTAGCTTTCATTTTTAGAATTAATTAATCCGAGAATAGGCCCTTATTCTGAAATAGGTCTATTCTGGATAAGTTAATGCCATGCACCAAATAGGCCCTTTATGTTGTAAAAGCTTGATGATAAAGGGGGAATCAATGTAATGAAGTTTAAATATCAATAACATTATGAACTTTTGCACATTTCACATGATTTGACTATTACCTTGTTATTTTCAGCGTTTGTTTTCAATTTTTATGTTGTTGATTTGAAGATCTACCTATTTGGCATATTAGGGCATTGAATTCACAGTATTCTGGATTTTGTGGCATTCATTTCCTTTCAGTTTTAACTGAGATATAGTTGTTTCTTGTTAACTGACAAAACCCTCAGTTAAGGTATGCAGTGACTAAACAAAATGTAATATCTTTCAAATTTATATTGACTAACCCCCCAAACTTGGCATGGAGTTGGGGAAGTATGTATATTACATGTTTTAAAAGTTGCAGAAGATCATGCAGGGTATTGCACATGCAATGGAACCATGAAAGGTGACTGTGGACTATCACGGTAATAAAAGAACAGTGACAGTGTGAGTTGGCGAGGACTTTGTCCATACAAAGGGTTGGTGAGTGATATGATGGTTGTGAGAAGTGCACCAGAGAGTACAAAAGATGCTAAGAGCCTTGAGGAAGACTGTGGGACCAAGGTGAGGTCAGTTAATTAATTGGTTGCAGAGATATTTCATGACTATCATTTTAGGACAGTGGGAGTATTGTGGGTTGATCTTAGTTAGAAGAACTAATAATGGTGAGGTACCAGGAGTTAGGAAGTATGGGCAAAGTCTTGTATGTTGAGTGGAGTTAGTACTCCAGGAGTCTTGATTGCAGGTTTAAGGGTTTCAGTGAGAAGTCACGAGGGATATGAGTAATCAGACAATGGGATTATGTGATCAGAGATTCGGGGTGATCAGCTTTGGGTTTGATCAAGTTGTTGAGTAAAGTTTGGTAGTGTGTGGAAATTTGAGAGATCTAAGACAAACAGGCCTGACCTTAGAAGGTCACTTGGAGAAGGTATGCAATCAGGAAAATAGATGAAATCAGTCAAGTTGAGGGAATAGTATTCAGTCAAAATTGGTGTTTGTGGATCAGAATTTGTGAACAAGAGTTGTGGACCAGTTGGGGATTTTGTGGATAGTTGATCCTATTATGGAAGTTGGAATGGTGAGTCAAGGTAGTTGGCATGATGTGAGAAGTTGTGTCTCCTGGAGGGAACGAGAAATTTGTCCTTAAATGAATGGACATGTGTGGGTGCACATTGTGCTCTGCATCACATTGGATAAAATCTAGAAAAAGTGCATGAATGGCTCGAAAGAGTTCCTCAATACCTTTCCAACGTTATAAGAATCATGAAAATCGGAGATCATGGCAAAAAGCTATGAACTCAAGGGCCAAAATGAAGATCTGACTTCAAAAGCAATAAATATGCTCTAATAGCAAAATTCTAGAAAATCGCCTAGACCACTATAAAGTTGACGAAACTAGCTTTTTGGCATGTCTTGTCTTCAAAAAATTGACATTATACACAAAAAATATGCTTCAACAAAAAAATACTCCCCTTTATGGTGCATAGGGGGCCAACTTGGGCTCCAAGGGCTTAAGTTTTTAGCGACTAGACACACCATGTGACCATGTCGCCTACAGAAGCAAAAAAGCACCCCTATAAGAAAGGAGTGCCAGATTGTGGCGGTAAGCAGAGCCACACCACCAAAGCATATAGTACCCTCCTCGATTGATGGTTGAACTCCAATATGAGTAGAGCAAGCAAAATGCATGCTAACAAAAATTTGCAAATAGATTTTTTAATAATAAAAAAATTACAATTAACAAATGATATGCGTTCATACTATTTGACTTGACCAACCCACTGACCATGCACTAACAATCAGATGAAATGATATAATATGATGTCAGATAAAGTATGTTTAGACAGAACATGCAAATAGTGTGTAATTATGATGCCAAATTTGCATAATATTCTAAAATTATGCCCTAGGGTCATTTATCTACCATTTTTAACCAATCTATAAAGTATGACCATAACTATTTTAATGGATTGTGAAAAACCTTGTGCACCTTGGACAAAATTGTCAAATTTCAATTATTTGTAATCGATCCTTGGGTTCTTGAGCAATCTGGGCAAAATGGCAAGTTCAAATTTGGCTCTAAGTGACCCAAACTCAACTACCGCCTAGATCTAACAAATTCAAACCCAGCGTAAATATGACAAAACATCATGAAATTGGATAAAATGAAATACAAATCTGACTTTCTTTGACACCCTGGATTCAACTATGGGGTCTTTGAAATCCTAAAATGCACCCAAAAAAAATTCTTCAAGCCATATGATAACCCTCAAATCTAGAGAGGAATTCGCAGCACTGGAGTTCTAATACCATATGGGAGTTGAGTGGTGACTCAACACTCCAAGACCAAAACAACTTTCACAAGAGAGTGGCAAGAATAGCTTGCGTCAACATTGCCAGATTGATTGATTGAATGAATATGAAATATACAATGAAAGGGCCTTGTTTATAACGACAAGGTGAGAGATGGGATTAGACATAATTGTGACATGTCCTAATCCTATACCTTGAGACAACTACCTCAATCAAATATTAAATGACTTAAGTAACTAGCATGAAATAAAGGTCATAAAGATATAATGTGTCTTATCTTGACAACTAACACCTTCTAGAAACTACACTTAGGACCTAAGTAAACTTAAATAATGTGAATAAGTCCCCTACTAGGACCTCACAAAAATACTAAGTGCAAGACCGTTAGTAGATCCAAAACCTTATTCACAACAATAAAACATGTTTAAAGAATCACAAAATGAATTATTTTTTTCCTCCAGAAACATACTCTTGAAAGCCTTAATTGATCACAAGGAAGATTTTATTAGATTCCTAATAATTTCCACCTATAATACTATAAGCTCAAAAATATAGGGTACACCCCATAATACTATTCAATCGAAAAATATTGTACACGTGAGATGGTTTCCTACAAGCCAAAAGTTCCTCACCAATTTCTACAAGCCTCTATTTTGGGATTTTCAAGGTGGTCATGTCGGTTTACACAATAGCTACTTGTA
Organism: Thuja plicata; assembly: GCA_018584345.1. NCBI lineage: Eukaryota > Viridiplantae > Streptophyta > Pinopsida > Cupressales > Cupressaceae > Thuja > Thuja plicata. The sequence continues at coordinate 837,119 of MU225962.1, read as the reverse complement.
CCTTTAATCTAAAGCTTTCAAAGGATTTGCATTGTGAACCGTTCGAAAAACAATTATTTCAGTTTGAGTTTGTTTATCTATCTAGGGAGGCTCATTTCGAAGTTAACCCAATTCTTCATCCAATTCAACTATTTTTATTGTGGCCCATTTCAACTCAGTTTAAGTTTCTAGTTTCCTCAAAAAATGTGATATTTCTCCCACCAAATTTTTCATGAGCGCTTCTATTTTATCATCCCTTATAACTTCTCATAGATTCTCGATCTTCAGAGCTTGTGTCTATGTTTGAGTTTCCATTTCCACTTGTTTATTTATTTTCTCCCTAAGAGACAAAACTATGGCATCTTATTTAGCTAGAGGAATTTTCAGTATTCCTATATCGTATTATTGTTGTGTAACAAGGAATTTAGCTTGACATAACTCAATTGCCTAGCACAATTGCTGGATCCCTTCCATAGATTCTCCGTAATGTTCCATTGATTCAGCACATCGTGTTATTTGGCATAATATAAAAAAATGCTCTCGGTCTGGTTGTGTGTAACTGTTGTATGCAGTGGCTAGTTTAGAGGTTATCTATATCAGAGAACACCATATGTATATGAGGGATATCAGAGTATCAATGCTTGTAAATACCAAGGGATGTATGAGGCCTCTTTGCATTTTAAACAGTAACCGTAAGGACTAGAGAGTGGAGCATGGGAGGGAGGGGGTTGTGTATATTGAATGACTTACAAAAATGTTTAATAGACTCTGAGTTCATGAAAGTGGATTGAGTTCCAAATGCCAAGAGATAGATCAAGTATGCGGTCTCATTGTACTACTATGTTAAAAAAGGTTGTGAGTGGGCCCGCTCTCTCCACAATCTCTATGTACAAGAGCCGATTGCAGCTTCTTGTTTAATGGATGTTTGCTTGGGAACATGGTGAACACTGCAAAATAGCATAGGCTAGAATGTAAACTTGAGCAAGAGCTCATTTAGTACCAATTCTATTCAAGGTAAGAAATCCATCTGCATAGTTAAACACTGAACCTCTGCTCAATAGGAGATCGAATGAGTAAATTTCATGGGATCTGTCCCGTAGAGCTATTAAGTTTCTTGAGTGTGTGCAAGGAATACCATCATAGTAATTCATGTGGAGTTGTAGATATTAAACTGGATGACTGAATCTCTCAGATGTATTGATGCACTTTGCCATATTGATCAAATAGGTGTGCTATGCTGGTACTTCTAATAATTAAGAGTGTAACAGTATTATTTTTTGTTTTTGCACATGCATTGTTGATATAGAAATATTCTAGAGTCTTATACAAACTTTAAATCTCCAGTTAGAATCAGAAGAAGAGAAGGAATTGACGAAAAGATATAATTTAGGAAGCAGTAAAAACAATAATATAGAGTCATAGACAACTGTGGTTTAAAAATTGTTGACATACAAACTTTCAATCTGTAAATTACAATCTGTGGTACTCCATGGAATTCTAATCAATTTGATTCATACAGCTACAGGACAAAATGTGGCTGAATCCTCTTCTTACATCAATGTCTTTTTACTAGACAAAAAAACCTATTCGGTGTTCTTTCCCAAACAAAGGGGGCAGTTTTAGGAGAGTGGGCATCCCTCCCTAACAAGAGCACTAGTTTTCCTTAGCTTGTGTAAATTTTCTGATTTTCAGGAGTTCTGTAATCTTATCATTTTTCAAAAATTGTTTTGCTCATTGAATTCTTGGAATACATTTCTTTTCTTAGTTCATTGAATGTCATATGCCCTTAATCCACAAAATGTCACGTTCCTTTGTTTTGGACCTCAATAATTGAAATCTCAACATCTCAATTCTTGGATTCTTGCAGTTCATCATAGTGTTAATACTAATTCTTGAGGGGCCTGTACAGTGGGTTTGAACCTGGGCCTTCTCAGCTCATTATTTCTCAAGACAAACCTTTCTAATATCCACATGCATTTCATGACAAAACAAAGCATTGCTAAAGCAGAGCTATTCCCACTCATTGAAAATTTGAAAGAGCTATTATGGCATTGCAAATCTTTGCTGCCTACGGCAATCGTCCGTCCTGCAAGATGTCCATAACACTTGGGTTTTCTTCTCTGTCACCCATTCCAAGTCAAGCATGGCATTTAAGACAATCAAGAAGCTTCTTTTCTTGTTGCAAATAATAGTCACAATCTGAGCCAATGAAAGCTGATACCTTATCTTGATAAGGTACTTCATTACCTTRTCTTGATAAGGTACTTCATTGGGGCACCTGTCAGATCTCAAACAATGTGGTGCAACCTAAGGATAGTATCAGTAAGTATACTTAAATGGTAAGGCTCAGTCTATGCCAGATATGTAGAACAAAAACCTTCAAAAAAGAAACTCACTATCACACTTCAAAACTGTAGTTCAAGCCATAGAAGCACTAAACAGCACATTTAATTAACACCTGGGGACTTGGCTGTGCCAGGTCAAACCGGCACGCCTTTGAGCTTGTCAAACAGTTTATTTCTTTTTCTTTTTGAAAAATACACAATTCTTTCAATATACTTTAATTCTGCCATTTTTGTGATGTCAGGTTTGATTTAATGTCATTGTCCAAATTTTTTCCCATGTAATTGAGTTCCATTTACATTTTCAATTTGCCATCCCAATGCCATGTAAATGTAATGCTATACAGTCTAAGCATTGTACATGATGCAAACTCATTAGCTTGAGTTCAATTTTGAATTTGGCAACATAACAGCTCAAACAGTGACTTGTGCAGTAGATATAAGGTCTTGAAACACAACCACTCTTATACCTATATTTTGTTGAAATTTAAAGCTCGCAGTAAGAATAGAAGATGCTTTTTCAAATATATTCCATAGATGAAGCTATTCCGTCATTCTAGTTATAAACAGTATTATATATTTTGTTGAAATTTAAAGCTTGCAGTAAGAATAGAAGACGCTTTTTCAAATATATTCCATAGATGAAGCTATTCCGTCATTCTAGTTATGAACAGTATTATGCTCAATTTGAAGTTCTTATTGAAGTTCTGAGTTCAATTAAGCATTCTCGCCAACAAATGTAGCCACTGTCATGTAATGGATCCATTATGCTTGGGAAACAACTTTGGAAACTTCTTCCCTGTACTGAAGAGAGCAAATGAAAATCTATAAGAGAAGATAAATACTAAAGATCTAACTGGAAGTAAACAAGGACAATATAGGCACAAAATATATGAAAAAGCAAGGTTTTCACAAAAACTAGCAGAAATTCAAGAAAACAAGTTGACAGAGCAATGTATACGCTTATACCAACAATAAATCAGAAAAACAATTTTGAAAAGATATCATGCAATAGAGAAAAAGCAAGTGTAGAAGAAGAAATCAACTGGATAACTACATGCAATATATAGAAATACTTAGTTGTAGAACTTACACAAAACACAAAGAACATAACCATTCAGTTGCAATGGGCTGACTATCCTCCTTGTTAAAATAAGAAAGAGGCAGTTTGACTCCCTCAAAATGCTGCAACTGCAGACGAATAACAAAATCTCAAAACACAAACTTCTTGACTAATAATTAATTCAAATTTCATTTCATTAAGATCACATTGTGCACAAAGCAGAGAATCTCAAACTCAAAAACTCCAAAAACATAAACTTGTGGGCAATTGATTCCAAGGCAACAGCTCTTGGAATTAGTTGTAGAACTTACACAAAACACAAAGGGCGTAACCATTCAGTTGCAATGGGCTGAGTATCCTCCTTGTTAAAGAAAGAAAGAGGCAGTTTGATTCCCTTAAAATGCTGCAACTGCAGACGAATAACAAAATCTCAAAACACATACTTTTTGACTGATAATCAATTCAAATTTCATTTCATTAAGATCACATTGTGCAGAAACCAGAGAATCTCGACTCAAAAAATCCAAAAACATAAACTTGTGGGCAATTGATTCCAAGGCAACAGTTCTTGGAATCAGCAAATCTTCAATCCAGGTAGTACAGGGTTTGTGAACCATCCATTTGTTGTGAACCATCCATTTGTTGGAGAGCAAATAGCGGCAATGCAAAACACACAAAGGACAGACTTAGAGACAAAACCCAAAATTCTTTAAATAGTATTGAAAGCAAAAATATACAGGATGTGAATCTCAAATTGTATACAACTGAATAAAACACATTGCTAAGGGCAGATTGATTAGGGCACATAAAGAATATAAACCTGAATTGCTATTATGATCTCCAGAGGTCTTAAGTGCACAACTCTTTAAGATAGCCCATGCTTCATTAACTCCCAAGAAAGCTCCTTATGCCCTCTGCCAGATATTAACTTTCCATGTTGCAAAATTCCTGAAGAGCATTTAATTGGCAAGGATACTGAAAATATTATACATTAAAAAAAACAGAGAATTTGGTCAAACTGCTAAAATACTTAGTAAACCTTAAGCATAAAAAGCATGGGAATTTTTAGCAAAATATGGGGGGAAATAAGCCAAATGCGGGAATTTTCGCAAAATCATAAGAGAGAGAGAGAGAGAGAGATGATTTATGCAATCTCTTTTAGTAAAACTGGTCTGTAAAATCCATTGTGCTGTCCTTGCTTGCTTATAAATTCTTTTTGACTCACTGACCAACTAGTTTAAAAATAAATTTCTCAAGCTTTGGTTGATTGTCTTGATTTGAAATTTCGTGTACAAGGTTATGACTGCAAATTACTGTGTTTCACCTTTTACTTCATATAGTGTCCATATTAAAAAGAGACGTGTTTCGCCCTTCACACAATTTAAGAAAATGTTTACAAATTATTAGTTTCCAAGGCATCTCCAAGAGGGTTTTCTAGTGATTCTATTTGTGTAGTTCATGCGAGTTGGTTCTGAGTTTTACAAACATTATTTCTTTTATATGCTAGTTACCTTATGCAGGTCTCTGGGATGCCCTGGTTTGTGATTGAAATTTTTTTTTGGTACAATTTTGTTTTCTCAAGGCTTTTGAGGTTCAAAAGGCTAATGATTTTTGTCAGGTGTTTGATGGTTAAATAAAATTATTCCACCTTGTTGAGCATAATGAAAGAGAATCCAGAAAAGTATGCAGGTTGATGGTTATAGGAAGTGAGTAAACCAATGGATGATAGGATAAGCCCAATGCATGGATCGGATGGCTAGAGCTGTTTTTCCAGTGATTATAATTGTTATGAGTGAATAACTGGCATCCAAAATGTTAGTGAGGGCAAGTACTTATAAAGAGCTCAGCATTACTTGTGGCTCGCTCCTGTGATAGCGGTGCAAGTGTATGCTGTCTTCAGGAGGTGAACTTTGTGGATATGAAATAATAGCAATCATCACAAGGAATCATTCCTTGCTAAGAAGGAATTGTTGACAAAATAGGTACACAATGACATACCTGTTTTATATAGAGTGGTAACTCATAGAGAAAGCAGAGACTAGTTGAATGTTCTGATCATTGCATTGTATCATGATTTGGTAAGAAATTAAGTCTAATATTGTGGTCTCGCTCAAGAAAGAATTCGCACTGGTAGAATTTGAATGCCTTCTCCCAAATAAATAACTGAATCATCCAGTACAAGATCAAAAAGATCATATATAATTTACTCTACACTAACAAAAAAGAAGGAAAAAAACATATTTACCAGTGAAACCTGGCAGCTACAGAATGCTACTGCTGACAGCATACGAAACTCTGATTTTCCGTCCTTTCAACTGTTTTCCTGCTCACTGCAACTTTGTGATCTTGCAGAGTCCAATATTTAATATTGAGTAGGTAACAGAATTGGGTTATATCCCTTCTTCACCATTTCATCATGCAGCTCCACAGCCTTTTTCATGTTTCCAATATTACAATATCCAGCAATTAAAATTGTGTAAGCAACAACATCAGGTGAGATTCCCATTTGTTCCATTTCAGTAAACAGTTTGAGAGCGTCATGCATGCTGTTGGCTACAGAATGCTACAGTGGGAAAAAAAACATATTTACCAGTAAAACCTGGCAGCTACTGCTCACATCATACCAAACTCTGATTTTCCGTTCTTTCAACCTTTTTCGTGCTCACTGCAACTTTGTGGTCTTGCAGAGTCCAATATTTAATATTGAGTAAGTCACAGAATTGGGTAATATCCCTTTCTTCACCATTTCATCATGCAGCTCCACAGCCCTTTTCATGTTGCCAATATTACAATATCCAGCAATTAAAGTTGTGTAAGCAACAACATCAGGTGAGATTCCTGTTTCTTCCATTTCATTAAACAGTTTGAGAGCATCATGCATGCTGTTGGCTTTGCAATACCCATTGATTAAAGTAGTATAAGAAACAACATCTAGCATTATTCTTGTTCCCTTGATTTGATAGAGCAAGCCATGAGCATCCTGCAAATGATTTGTCTTGCAGTATACATTAATTATTATGGAATAAGTTACAACATCAGGTGGAAGCCCTCTTTCCACCATCTCGGAATAAAACTCAAAAGTCCTGTCATAATCTCCTAATCTACAGAAGGCTGCCATAAGGGTACCGTAAGTAACCACATCAGGCAGAATATTCTGTTTCACCATACTGTTAAACACCATTAAGGCGGCAAGAGTGTCACCTTTCTTAAAAAGTCCATCTATAAGACTAGTGAATGCTACAAGATCAGGGATGTATCCCTCTTCCAACATTCTGGGATACAGCTCAAGAGCCTCTCCAATATTCCCTTGTTTGCATTGTCCACAAATCAAACTACTGTAAATATCAACGCTCTCAGGTAGGCCCCTCTTTAACATTTCTTTAAACAATCTTTGTGCCTGTTGTACTTTATAGTCTTTGCACACTGCATTAGTCAGAGCTGTCCAAGTAACTGCATTAGGAACAAAACCTTGATCCACCATTTTATCCAGAAGTTGAAGAGCTCTGTTGGCATTGTTTTCCTTACACAGTCCACTGATGAGTGCATTGTAAGTAAAAATATCAGGCAATATACCCCTGCAAAGCAAACCTTCAAAAATCTTTAAGGCTTGATCCAGATTACCTTTTCTGCTGTACCCATGAATCAAGATGGTATAAGTAACAATATCTGGAACCAAATTCTGCTCAACCATTCTACCAAAAAAAGTCAATGCCTCAGCCATATTGCCTTGTTTACAGTACCCATCAATCATAATGCTGTACATGACCCGGTCCCGGATAAACCCTGAACTCTTAAGTTCCTCAAAAAAATCTAGCGCCCTGTCAAGTCTCCCAACCTTACAAAGACCGTAAAGGAGAGAACTACAGGTAAAATTGTCCGGCTTTATATTACTGGCCACCATTTCACAATGCAGATGCCATGCGGTTACAAGATCAGCTTTTTTGCAATATCCATTAATAAGACTGCTATAGCTATAAGCGTCAGGAACTAATCCTTTGGTACGCATTTCCTCAAAAAACCTCCTTGCATCATTTACCTCACCTTGCTTGCAAAATCCATGGATAACCACATTGTAACTCCAAGAACTAAATACAACACCTTTCTTCTCTAAATCCTTTAGAAGCTTGAGGCCTACTTCTGTTCGACCGATCTTACAATGTTCATGGATAATGGTAGTATAAGTGACAGCGTCGGGAATGATCCCAAGAACTTCCATTTCCCTCAAAAAATAATCCGCTTCATCTAATCTACCTAATTTACAATAGGCTCCTATCAATATGGTATAAGTATACACATTAGGAAACGCACCCATCCGCCTCATTTGGGTGTACACATTAGATGCCATTTTTATTTCATTGTGGTCAATCAAACCTTTGAGAAGAAAATTAAAGCAAAAAACAGAGGGCACAGGCCCCTCTACCTCAACCAGACTAAGTATTTCCAAGGCATTTTTGGGCATTCCACACTTCGTGTATGCCTTAATAACTACTTCAGCTAAAGTGGCTGTGAATGGGGTATTCATGTTTTCATATATCAAAGCATAAAAAACATCAGATGGTCTCAGGATCAATTCCCGAAAGAGTTCCCCGGCCAGTAAAAGGGCTCTGTATTTCATTCCTGATTGAATTAAATTACAAATAATTGTTGAATAGAAATGAAGAATGTGAGATGACCCAGAGTACTGTTTAATGAATTGAAATAAACAAAAAGCCATATTTGGGTATGCATTTAACTTTCGCAGAAGCGAAAGAGTATGATGAGAAGTCCACCTGGCGATCATATGAGGTCTTAAAGTGGGATTTTTATGTTGAATGGCTCTGAGAATATGCCAATCCACTTCCTCCTCGTCATCTTCATGGCATACGCTGTTTCCTTCTGTACTGTAGTGTGCCATTGATGTAGCAGCATAAACTGCAAATGAATATGGCCTTACAATTCCAGTATGTTTTCTTAAAATAAAAAGATGAAGCTGCACCTGAAACTTGGGTGCCTTCATGCCCTTCCTCTGCTGGGGAGAAAATCCCCCTTTACGAAGTGTTTCACATCGAATATGTGAATGTTGTCTGAATGTTGTCTTAAACCCCTGCGCACCCGCCAGGGTTTTAAGGGCATGACTCGTTACGCCGTAGATCGCTCGTTTAGCATTGTTCTCCACCGACTCGGTTTTTTAATTTCGTGTTTCTCCACTTATCACCGCCCGTTTCCGTCCTTGTTTTCATACACGTTGGCATTACTTATTTAAAAATAAAAACTTAATGGCTCCCTATGATATTAACGAGAGTATTTTCATTTACTTTTTAATGTAATGCAATTATTAAAATATTTCTCACAAAATTTTATATTTATTAACGAGAGTATTTTCATTTACTTTTTAATGTAATGCAATTATTAAAATATTTCTTACAAAATTTTATATTTAAATATATTTGTTGTTTTAGTTTATTATATTATATAATATATAATAAGATATAATTTAAAAAGTAACAAAATTAGATATACATTTTTATTTTTCTTTTATAATGCAATCATTAAATATATTTTAAATATGAGATATATAAAATTATATTTTTAAAAATATATATTTTATTTATATATGTAGTATTATATCATTATGACGTATATAAATAATAAATATAATATATAAATGATTAATTTTATACTTCAAATTTTTTAATATTTTTTTTTCTAAGATTAACATAAATAATTTTTAATATATAGTAAATCTAATATATATATAAAGTTTTATGTCTAATATTTTTAATTAATTAATTATTTATTGATTTAAATAAGTATTTTATTATAAACCTATTTGATTTTAAAATGTATTATAAAATTTTAATAACATTATTATTTAACTTTTTAAAATACATATAAATAAATAATAATAAATTTAGAGTATATAGTGTATATTATGATTGATATTGTATTTTATTTTATTTTCATATATTGTAAATGTTACATATCTTTTTAATATAAGATAATAAAATTATATTTGAATATATTTATTGTTTAATTTTATTAATATTAATATTATACATTATTTGACACATAAAATAAATTTACTTATAAATAGTCAGTTATATATCTAAGAAAAAAATTCAATATTATTTTCCTTTTCAAAATTTAAATTGTAATAATGCACTATATAAGAATATATCATATAAATAATATATGCTAAAACTTTTTAAATATTTTAATTAATTTTTTCTTTAAACATTACTAATGTCTATCAGACTATATCCAAGAACTAGAACCAGGATCAGTGGGGAGAAAAAGGAAGTTGTTCTCCTCCTCCACACTATACCAATTGTTTTCATCATCCATCTGAGAAGCAAAGTCATAATCATGAACATGAGCTAGTAGAGCAAGATCAAAACCCTTTTTATTAGGTGTCACCATTTGAAGTGAAGGAAGCAAAAGAGATCCATCATCACACGACACAACATGATCAAGTAACATAAAGTCCCCAGGAAGCGATCCAGAGCAGAAGATACCAACGAAAGAGCCACCTTCTCTTAAAGCCTTCTAAACTCATTGGTTGCAATTTGAAAAGAACCATTCCAAATAGCACTCATGACATCACAAATAACTCATGCAGAGAGAAATTAGCCATAAACTTCTACAAATGTCATTTTAATTAATTTAGGGACTATATGATATTAGGTCATGTATCCATTTCAAATAAATGAAAAATGTCCATCTGAGAAGCAAAGTCATCATCATGACCATGAACCAGTAGAGAAAGATCAAAACCCTCTTTATCAGGGTGTTGGAGCCTTTGTCAACGACGTGGTTTCTCTTAACACTGGGATGTTGGAGTGGAGTAAGGTCCATGATGTGTGTGTGTGTGTGTGTGTGTGTGTGTGTGTGAGAGAGAGAGAGAGAGAGAGAGAGAGAGAGAG
>MU225962.1:789243-815820 GCA_018584345.1 Thuja plicata | reverse complement strand
CTTATCTTAAAATTCAAGTCAATTACATAGCTATATAATGACTTAATTTAATGTGTCTTAACCTATCTCTAATGGGCAATTATGATGACTCCACATCAGCTTAGATGGCACTAAATTTGCATTAAGGCGGGGAAGGATCCTCCAACTGAAGAACTTAAGAAAAAATGTTAAGAGTCAAGCCATCTCATGATATCTTTTATACGTAATATCATGAAGCCAACTTAACACTATCCTATCTTTAAAACAAATTCTGTTATTTTTCAAAACAAGTTGAATTGGAAGGAAGCTCTTCTTGGTTTTGATTACATAATGATATCATTGTAGAGTCTATCGGACAAGTTATTTTACGACATATTTGGAAAACTAGGTGTTTTGTTATGTACTTATCTAACTATTTTCAAGAAACTAATATTTTAGTGCTTTACTCTAACATACTTTTTCAGGTGGCTTTCTTGTCTTCATAGCTTCCAGATCTTGCTAAGAAAAATGTGTTGTACATGACACAATTTTCCAAATACAAGATCAGGTTGAGCAACTCCAGAATAGATGTCATATGGATTTGTGTAAAGTTTTCAAGCTTTGTAATATTGTCTCTATGAAATGCCACATGTTGGCCTTTGCAATTTTGATGTGATTATTGCTAATTTTGCCCTTTGATGATAAATTGTATCATACTGTAACATTTTCTCTTCAGCTACCTAGGTAACCTTTTTTTCTTGTATATTCGCTTTGATTCAATACAAAAAAAAATTGCACAACTATATTGGTGGATGTCTCCTTATAGAATTTTTCATAGAGGAGAAGGTTAGAAAGACAAGAAAGCTCATCATTCAATTATAAAATATCTATAAGTCAAAAAGATAAAATGTAACGGTCTATTATCGCATTATCTTTATCCTTATGTCCATTAGAATTCTATTATGTTATATTCATTACTTATAATTTATAATGAATGAAAGATTTTAATGATGTCCATGAGATTGATTAGTCTAAGTGACCAAGAGCTCACAACCTTAAATTATATCCATATTACTTTCTATATTTGACCTCTTGATGTGAATCTTGACTAGAAAGCTAGTAGTTTGGTTGATCTTATCCTCGTCAAATAATTTGTGTTTTTGGCCTTCAAGATGATTTCGTACTGAGCATAGATATCTTCATACGTTGCACATTTTGTAAGAAAGTGTCCTTTTGTCTCAACCTGAGATGATGTGATCTCGTCCTCAATTGTGTCACTAACACCCTTATTTTCCCTTTAATACCTGCCCCTAAATACGTTTTCTCTCCATGTTCCCAAGTTGCGTTAAACTCTTGAATGTAGTAGGCAATTTTTTGACCAATGTGGGTAGTCCACATGACAGTCTAAAAATTTTCTATGACTGTGTGTAAGGAAATTGATGTTGAAGAAAATTATTCAATTGTATATTGTCATTGATGTTACACAAACATAATGATTTGTTGTATTAACTGAGCTCTGTCGGTTAATGAAGGAAGTTCTTTACTAACTGAGTTCACTCGGGCAATACAGGAAGTTTTGTTTCTGCCCAGTATTGGTCGAGCATCGAAGGATTACAGTGCCAACCGAGTTATGCATTTAGTGTTAGCCGACTAACAACAGTTTACACTTTATGTTTAATTGGTTAATTGCAGCCGATAGACTTAATTTTTATTGTTTATTTGGAAGGGTATTCAGGCCGACTTGACAAGGCCTATCATATATATACAAGGTCAATTTTGGATTGAATGTGTAGTAGTATTTGAGTTCTTTGATATGAAGAATGAAGGAGAAGTAAGAGGGAATTCTGATTAAGGACAAAATATCCAAACCGAGCCACAAAAGAATATTTGATCAGTAAGGATCCAGTGAAAGCCAGAATAGAGATTTGAATCAGCAAAGATGGTTGCTTCTTCAAACAGGTCAAACTCATTGTTACTCTCTAACAATTGTAGCAGTGGTCAAAATATCTTTACAGAGTAGACTTAACAGTCTTTTCATAAATCCTCTCACAAGGTGGCATTCCTACATTGAAGTGTTTGAAGACCTCTAACAAGGCCACTCCTAACAGGGTGATTAAATCCTCTAACAGGGTCACACCTTAAAGTGTGTTTTGTAACCTTTAACAGGGTTTTCTCCTAATAGGGCTCACTTCAGAAGAGTGAAAAATAGTAACTAGTTGCAATTGGTGGTTTTCCCAAATTGGGTTTCCACGGTAAATCTTGGTGTCATCTGTGTACATGTTATTTGTTTTATGTTTTATTTTTCTGCACTTAATCACTAAAGGATAATTACATTTAATATCTTAAGATTGCTTTGTTAACCGAGTGACAGCAGAATATCTTTGTTAACCGAGTATCAATGATAAGTTTGTTTAAGACATCTAAGGGACTTGGATTTTCTTTTGCGGTAACTGATTCACCCCTCCCCTCTCAGTTACTCAACTCATTTCCAACAATTGCTATCAGAGCATTTGGTGCTTTCAGGGAAGGTTTGAAGGCCTAAGCTAAAGATCAAAGATGGCTTACAGAAGGGAGATCCCCAAGCTTAACAAAGACAACTTTGTTGCATGGCAAGAGTTGATGAGGCTACATCTATCTACTATTGGAGATACTGGTTTTCAATTCTTGGACCAAACGTATGTGGAACCACGTAGACCTATGTCTAAGGATCAGATGGTGGACACAAAGAATCATAACATAATGATGATTGACATAGCTTCTTCACTCAATTATTCAGAATTTGATGAAATCAAGGGCTACCCTACTACCTATGATATGTGGAAGAAATTGCATGATATCCATTAAGGAGATGACAATGTAAAGAGAGCCAAAGTAGAGAGTCTCAGATGTCAGTTTGATCATATGAAAATGATAGAAGGAAAAGACATTACAAAATACAGTGACATGATCAAGAAAAGTGTCAGTGCTATCAGAGTTGTTGGTGGAACGATTGAAGACAAAACAATGGTTAGTAAGGTATTGAGAACTTTACTTCCTATCTATGCAATTAGAGTTTCAGATATTCAAGAGATGAGGTGCACTAATGATATAACTCTAGATGCATTGGTTGGAAGGCTAACAGATTTTGAGTTGGACAATTTTGACAATTATTTTCCTAATCCTAGCAATTTTGAGTTTGCATTCAAAGCCAAATTAAGCCTTGGTAATATGGATAGAAACTCAAGAGGAAAATAGATTGAGAATGATAGTGATGATGAATCTGATGAGGAAGATTTAGAAATCATTGGCACTACTTGCAAAGAGGGTTGCCAAAGGAAAAGGAAAGTACAATGGAAGAATACCATTAATTTTCTTTTCATGTGATGAGGTTGGTCACATTGTTGCAAAGTGTCCAAAAAAAGAAGACAACTTGATGAGAAAAAGTTAAACAAGTACAAAGGAAAGAAAGATTTCAAAAGTTACAAAAGCTACAAAGGACAAAGGTAAGAAATCTTGTTATATTTCAAAATATTTTGATAGTGATGAAGATGAAGATGAAATGGTTTACATTGTTATTAAGGACGAGTCAGATAATGAAGAAAATGAAAAGACTACACTTTTATCACATATTAATGACACTTGGATAATTGATAGTGGTTTTCTCACCACATGACTGGTGATAAAACAAAATTTTAATATCTTGAGCACTATGATGGTGGGAGTGTCATATTTGGGAATAATGAACCTTGCTATGTGAAAGGTAAAGGTTGTATTGCTCTAACTAAAGGAATCAAATGTGATAATTCTTACTGGGTTGAAGGACTAAGGCGTAATCTGCTTAGTGTGGTACAGCTGAATAACATTGGTTTCAAGGTAGAATTCATGAATGGTAAGGCCAAGCTCCTGGATGGTGAAGGAAACCTAGTTGGAACTGGCAAGCAAACAAAAGGTAATATGTTCTATCTTGATCTCAATGAAATTTTATGTTTTATTAAACAAATAGAAGAAATTTGATAATGGCATAAAAGACCATGTCATGTGAATTTTGATAATTGTGTCAGACTACTTTTATGCAAGTTAGCATGGTTGCAAGTAGTCTGAGATGAAAATGGCATGATAACTTTGCATAAAAAGTGGATGGATAAATGAGGAATGAGTCCTCAATTTATAGGATTCGGGAGAGATGAAAGGATGATGGGAATGAAAAGCTCATGAATAAGGCAAGATGCATTTTGAGGGAAGCACATAGATTTTGTTTTCTTAAATTCAAAGCATCGTGACAAGTGTCACACTGAGAAGAGTTGAGATGACATTGGGGCGGAGTAGATTTGTCATAAATGCATTTCTTATCGCACGCCCCAAAGGCCAATGTTGGAGAATGTGACCATTTTGGGAAGTGTGGAGGGATTTGGAGAAGTGGGAAGAAGGAATAAAATATTCCTTGGAGGATACAAATGTGTAAGGCATTTAAGGTTGACAAGAGGCATGGTTGACTTTTGTGGTTAATCTTTTTTATTAGAAATGTGTAAATGATTAGGGAGAGGATTAGACTATGATTAGGATTAATTAGTAGGCAAGTGGCCTAGGTTGGATTGGAAGCATCAGTTAGGTGAGGGTTAAAGTTAGGATCCATATGCTCAAATAGATTAAATAGATTATTTAATTCCAAGTAGAGAAAAATTGAATTAATTTAAATAGATAAGTATGTGTTTAAATCAATAGAAGAATGGGGACTAATTAATTAAATGGCTATGGGTTATCATTAGATTAATTGGGCTATAGCTAATTAATGTTTCATTTAATTAATTAATCTGGGTTATTCTTCTATTAATTTAAATTACTTTCCATCTTGATGTTCCTTCTATTAATTTAAATTAGTTGTCAACTTAATGTTCCATTTGTTCAACCACTTTTTATTGTGTTTCATCCAAGTTTTCTTTCTACGGTCAAGACCCTCTTCCATCGGAATTTTGGGTCAGCATTGGTTATCCATGTTTTCAACCTTTTTTAAATACCTTAGTAACCGAGTTATCATTGAAGCCTCCAACAAAAGTGTTTGCCTCTGCTAAAATAATTGCATACACTATGGAGGTTTTAACTTTGAGACTGCTTGTGATTAGGTGTTTTTGAATTCTCTCTAACTGTCTCCATCCATATTTTGACATGTTGCCCCCCAAACTTCACAATCGTACAAAACTACTGGGTGACCAGTAAACTGAAAAGAGTTTTATTGGTTTTCCAATCCCAAAGTTATGCTTTTCTACACCTATTTTGGAGTAAATGTGACATTTTTAATCCCCCTTGTATTTGTTTCACTCTGCAAGTCTCCCAACTAAGCTTATGGTGAAAGTCAATACCAAGATATTTTTATTGTTTCACAATTTACATCAGACTACCTTCAAAAAGGGAGTTAATTTATTTTTCTTTCCTCTTTAAAGAGAAAATCATGACTTTTGTTTTGGTAGTGTTCCCCTACATCTCTACCTCCTGGCAAAAGTGTTCCAAGGCCCTTAAATGATCTCTTAAACCTTGAGTTGTTTTTGATATTAAGATTAGATCATGAACATATAAAATAAGCTTCACCACATATCTTGCCAATTGGACACCTTCTCCATCTGTTTTGTTTAACCATGTTTCTAATTTATCAATTTATAAACCTAACAAAGTGGTGGATAACAGACATCTATGCTTAACACCAATGTCACTACCAAAACATTTAGACATTCCTTCACTAGTTTTGATTTTGGCTCTAACTCTCTCATATAGTCTATGCACAACCCCTCTATACACGTAAGGGGTACCCAATTCTTCCATTCAGTTCCATAGCTTGTCTCTAGGCATCGTGTCAAAGGTTTTCTTAAAGTCTACAAAATAGCAATATGCTTCTTCCCATGATTGTCTCATACTTTATCAAATGTCGAACAGTGATGCAATGATCAATGGTGGAATTTCTAAGTCTGAAACCAACTTGCCCTCTTTCTCTTTTTCCCTCACTTTCTACTCAATTACTAATTCTATGTTCAAGCATGCTCCCAAATTTTTTTCCAAAAAGGGGGTTAACATAATAGTGAAAATAGTTAGATAGATTATTGATATCTCCACTTTTAAAGAGGGGAATAACAACACTAGTTGTCTGATACACTGAGAAACCATCTTGAATGACACTATTGATGATTATTTTTTCAACTTGGGCCATTTAAAAAATTCATCTTGAAGCCCATCAATGTCACTAGCTTTACCACTTGCTAATTTCTGTATTACATGTTTGATACCATCTACTGTAAAGAGTTCCTCTAATGTATTCACTATGGGAGGAGAGTTCTCTTCCTATATTTCTTCATATAGAAACTTTGCATATTCTAGCCATTAAGCATATATAATATTATTCTCAATTTTTTTTCTCCTTTGATTTAGTTTCTTGCAAACCTATTTGGGATTGTGTTTTTCAAGAGAGGTTAACTCCTTCCTTCTTACCTTTACATACTCTTCTTTTTTTACTTGAATAAATTTTGTGTACTTCTTCTCAATTTTTTTGCTTAAATATTTCCCTTTTATAGATCTCTTGGCTGCCTTACATTCCATATCATGCCACAGATTTGTCAAAAAAATATTTGTAGCTTTCTTCCTACTACATGACCTTTTACATGCACTTAAAGCCTTGTAGATTGTATGAATCATCAAACTACTATGGACATGACCGCATTCCTCATTGACTTTTTCATCAACCAAGAAGTTATTTATTTCATGAAAATCCCGCTTAAGCACGACATTGAAGATGACCCTACTCTCCTGATTTATGATGATTTTGCCTTTGTTAGACAGTTTCCTTTGCATGTGCAGATCCTATCTATTATGTGTACTACTTGAAGCAAAGTCCAACTTAACAAAGAGAGGCATGTGATCAAATTTTATCTCTATAGGGAATTCTCCAATATCAAACCCCAACACTCTAGATGTAACATTTTGACATAAAATAACGTAGTCTACCACACTCTGGTCATTATATGTTTTGCAAATGATACCCCCTGAAGTTGTAAGCCTCTCATGTCATTGCATCTATAACCATGCTAAACAAAATACACATCCAAATTATTCTATTCCAAAATGCAAGACACCCCAGTACCATCTTGTGAATCCCTTTTCCAAGATTGATTGTTGCCTTCTTCCAACCATAAAGGAAGATCTTCCCCCCTTTCACTACTACTCAATTGTAACGATTATTAGTTTTCTTAGCATTGAAGTCCCCTAATAACATTATTGCTCCTGGGTGTTGAACAAAGAGATATCTTTTTTTAATGATGCATACAAGTCTTCATTATCTAAATTCCTTCTCTTGTAGAACTTAGAGTTTTGTGGGGCAAAGTAACACACATCCACCCTGAAAGTTATCTCATTCATTGTTATTTGCAACCAAATTATTATTTATTTGGATCTTCTTTTTCATTTTTTACAATCCATACCTATCTCATTCCCTTTGTTCCAAATTAAAAATTTCTTGTAGCCTTCAAAATATGGTACTTTGCAACTGTCATGTTCATGTATTTCCAAAAGAATGATGATATCCTTCCCCTCTTCTATGGGCCCCACCCCGAGATCTCTTCTCCAAGGATAACCTCTATAACTTTCATTTCACAACACTTAAGCAATCATGTTGGGCCCTTAGTTCCTATTTCTTATTCGAGAAATGCTCACTAATTTGAGTTTTTGCATTCTTCAACCATGGTCACTTTCTCTCATTTCTTGTTGTCTTTACTATTTCCACTCCTTCCTTTGTTCCTCCTGTTGGGAAAAATCATATCTTCATCTAAGTAGAAATGTGTACCTCTAAGTAGCTTTTTATTTCTAAGAATCATATTCTTATCCTCTAGATTTCTTAGGATAACTCTTATGTGTATATCTCTTCCTCCATCTATTTGCTTACCTATCCCATTTGCTTGTTGAATACCCCATGTCCACTTCAACTTATCTCTAACAAAGTCCCTCGTTAGAATGTTGGTTCTCTCTTTTTCTCTGAAATATTTCAATCTTTTGATAATGATATTTGCAACCTTGCCATGCTTGTCTTGTTCTTCCCTAATTTATATTTTTTATTTTTTATTTAATGATTCCCTTTTGTTTGTTTGTTGATATGTTGACAATTAGAGACCAAGATTTGGCATCCATTATTTATTCCCTTAGTTGAGATTCTTTAGATTCTATGTTAGCCAAGACTGATTGAATTTCCTTTATTTTCATTGTACCCTCTTCTTTCATTAATTCCAACCCCTTACTCCTCTTTGATCTTCAGTGTTCCAGATCTAGTTTAATAGCTTCTAGTTCTTGTTCTCCTATTTCCATTTTGATCTGCATGTTTGAGATTTGCTCCTTACGAGTTTTGTTTTCTCTTTCTATTTTGCTTGTATAGTTTATGGCTTCATACACTTTGTTCTCCTCTTCCTAATCCCTTGCTTCTATAGACTCAAGCCTCTTTTTTATTTACATGAGCTCTTCCACGTATAGCTTAGAAGACCACATTAGAGGTGTTGAAGTTGGGCTATAGAAAATTTTGTTATCTTGTTTATCTTTAATTTTATCAACTTTGTTCATTGTGCATATTTCTGCTTGGTTCAGATTTGATTTGGGGTTCTTATTAGTTTAAGTCTATACTTGTAACCTCTCATTTTTATTCTATTTTTTCCTTGTTTGTTCCACACTAGTTTGATCAATCCTACCATAGGTTTCACGTTTACCAGTATCAATCTTTCGCATATGTTGCCTACATGATTTTGAAGAAAATGTTTCATGATAGATTCCCAAACCTTCTACTATTGCCATAGGTTGAGATGTTGTAGGTATGTTTGTAGATTGTTTGCAAACCTCTTGGTAAAAAAAGGTTTAACATTGGGCCCAACAATCGATTCAGGTGATTACTGTTGAATCCTTCCCCCACCCCATTATACTCGAGTGATAAAAAATTTGTTTCTCACTGAAAAATGGGGCCCCTTCATATTGGACCCATGACAAACCACTGCTAAGTTTCCTTCAGCCTCGTCCAGGTTGAACCTAATAATGTTCTATGTATTAAGTCAGTGTTGGTTTGTTCTCGTTTTGTTTTAAACCATTTGATAGGAAAAGCAAAGATAAATGAGTGGAAATAGAAAAAGAAATATGAATCTTTTTAGCACACCTTTCTTACTATCTGATAGCACTTTGTTTTTTACTCGGTGGGACCGGTTCCCTTCTTCACTAGGTCTCTTAGTTGCTATGCTCGCCATGAAACTCTCCTCCTTGGTCGTTGGTTGCCCTCTTTTTCGTTCTTCACGAAACCCTAGTTCGTCTTTATTGT
The DNA here is from genome assembly GCA_018584345.1 of Thuja plicata. Lineage (NCBI taxonomy): Eukaryota > Viridiplantae > Streptophyta > Pinopsida > Cupressales > Cupressaceae > Thuja > Thuja plicata. Next base: position 806,558 of record MU225962.1, on the reverse strand, counting down.
GAAACCCTAATTGATGTGTTAAGTACAAGGTGTTTCTTTATGATGGATGAAAAGTGTGGTTTTTTTTGCATCTTTTGGGATTCGAATTGATTTGTAGTGCAAAAGTATAGTGTGCAAATAATGTAATTTTATGTGAAAGTTAACATTTATTTATAATATGAACCAAAACTAGTTCTTTATATCTTGGTCAATCTTAATGTAAGGTCAATCCCTCATTTATGACCTTGAACTTGGTTTTGGAGTACGTGCATATGACATTGAGTCCTAAATTTAAAAATCAAATTTTATTCTAGACCTCATGCTAACTACTTATAACTTCTTGTTGCACATTAACTCATGTGTGAAATATTCTACACAGAAATATTGTATAGAAGGATAAAATGTATATTACTTAGAATGACAAATTCAAGGAAAAAAAAGACTCAATTATTAAGACAGGTCAACTCAGGTCAACTAGCTAGTAATAGAAAATTGAATTCAACCTCCAAGCCACCAGCTCTATATGCCAACATTAACCACTCACTCAGACACTTCAATTTATTCATAAATTCCAATAAAAATGTTAACTTCTAATAGAAAAGATTTTGCCAGTTTTAACTATCAGTTCTGAAATTTGCGATTTCGTTTTAAGAAATTCAATGGCCCTGCATCAAATAAGCTGGATAACTCGTTGAATTCCCAGTCCTGGCACAATTTTCAAATGTGCTGAGTACTTGCGAATCAATGTTCAAAGGATATATTTCTTGGTTAGAAATTGTAGATCAAGTTCAAGACATGTGAGTGCCTAAAAATATATGAGCCAAATATTAGCATGACATGTTGATAAGAGGAAAATGTGATAGATGCTTCATCCTCACAGCAAATTCTACTTGTCAAGCCTCATAGCCGGCATTAATCCTCTCCAATAGTCCTCATTAATTTTCAATACTTTCCCATGATTTTATGCGTTCATACATTTTTCAAAACTTTTTGGAGGTGTGAGTTTTCTTAGAACATAACTTTCTCCTGTATTTTCTTTTTCAAAATAGTATTTATTATTTATAGTAAGTCTGCCTATTCAGAAATAGTAAATCTGGACTTGTAAATAAATCACGAAATTGTCTGCATACAATTAAATAATCAAATTTGTATTTATTGTAGAATTAATAAATAACATTTCAATTGATTTAGAGGCAAAAGATGGCATGAGAAATTAGAAAGTACATTTTGGAATGTTAAGTGGCATTTGGTAACTTTTGATTAAATTGGAAAGTGACAAGTTGCACACGAGAATATTGTGAAGTGAAAGACAAGTGGAGGATATACAAAAGAAGGTTCAAGAATGGGATGTTTGAGGGTTTCCAATGGACTAAGGACGACAGTCAAAGGTTCACTATGGTGTAGTCTCACACACAAATTACCATTGTGTTGAAGTTTCAAATTTCATAATTTTAATCATGCATTTTGTGAAGGTTTGGTTAGTAGTGCGATGGGCTTAATATACTATCATTTGATAAAGATAATTACAAGGTGTGTGAGGTTTCATGTAAGTTGTGTCGTTCAACAGTGCCTCCCAAAGCTATGTTTTAATTTTCAGTTTGTAACAAGTGTTATAAAAATGGTTTCTTGTGCAAATTGGTTTATGATAGTCATATGAACCTCTATTATTGCTGCACATGCTGTTATTTGAAAATACATTGAGTTCTATGTGTTTTTACCTCTTTTTGTTTTACATTTCCAAACAAATTCCGTGATAGTTGAATCAAAGGGTTTTAACGAAAGTCAAATGTAGTATCTCTCTCAAGAGTTATTGCATTCTCTCTTTATTTTATTCAATTTAGATTCATTTTTTAATAGCTTCCAAGTATATTGCATTTTTTCTTCTTTTTCACAAATTACTTTTGGAAGGAGTAACTCCCTTTTATAAATATCTAAAATAAATTTAGCATTCCTCAAACTAAAGAATAGTATAAAACCAATTTTACATCCTAATTATTGTTAATCCATAAACACATGGGTCTTTCAATCCTCCCACCTATTGAGGAGAGAGAAATAATGGCTGATTATTAAAAAAATTGAACCATCTCATGTTACTTTTAGTGAAGGGAGAAGAGACAAACATTTCCTCAACTATCCAATAATATGAATAGTAGCCTAGTGGTCATAATTTGATATATTTACATCACATCCTTTTGCTATGGACTATGGGTGTATTTATTTGTAGCTAGTTTACTAGTCATTTTCCTTCCAAAGACATCAACAAAGGTCATGACAAAATTTCCCCAAATAACAATGTCGTGGACATGACCATTATTAAAGAGTCTCTTGCCCAGAATTGCCATTACCCACAGTGCCTATCTACATAGAACTTTGATTTAATATAACAATCTCAATTTGATAGATGATTCACCACCCAATTTGCTTCTCAACAAATATGCCTGATTGAAAATCCTTCGTATTGTACAAAATAGGGAAGATCATATCAATCCACTTCATAACTTTAATAGGGAAGATCATATCAATCCACTTCATAACTTTCGAGCTTTGTGCTTGTCTTGAAGAGATTGCATATATCAAAATCATCCAGTCACCCTCAATGCCAATAGACCTTAGCTGCTTCCATTCACATGGCTTGAGCCCTTCATTTAATGCAATAAATTTGGCATCATTATTTGCTTCAATTCATAAATTCTTTGAAAGAGTTCAAATAGGGACTCTTTCCTCATCTCTAAGGAAACATCCACGGGACTTCCTTAGAGGCCTCATCATAATTCAATAGTTTATTTCAAACTGTTATTTCAAGGGGCCATCTGTTTTGTTAAGGGGCCAGTTGTTTTACTTTCTTTCTTCTTTCTAGAGATTTAAAGGGGCCATCTGTTTTACTATATATCAATAAATTGAATATCCTTAGAATAGGTCCTTAGTCCATCTGTTTTACTTTCTTTCTTCTTTCTAGAGATTTAAATGAATATCCATTATTCACTCGTACAGGAATATCTTACATTTGTGAACCTATTCTTCCACAATATGAGAACTATATATCGATAAAATTAATCTTCTTTATTGTCAATCAAAAACATTTTCACCCCCAACACATTAAGATATTCATGCATGCATCATCGGTCATCCATATATGGCACGTATAGACACAGTTATCATGCGTTCATACACAACATCAAACATGCACAGAGCAAAGCATAGGTAACTCAGATCAGATCAGATTTAGCAACACGTTTATCAAAGGAAGCTTAGCACAACACATCTGTTCATAATACATCTACGTGTCTCAATTGGGATTGCCCACTAGCTGCACGCCCATTGTAACTTAGATGCTAAATACTGAACTATACTGAGTGTGCTGGACCTTTAAACCAAGGACAATACTCAAAACCGTCCATGGCTTGGAATTAGAGCTCCGTAGCAGCATATTTAATGCTGAAATATAATTGGAAAACTTCTATTTATATTTATGATACTAAATCGAATGTGGGAGCTACACAGTTAAAAATGCGACTACTATAAAGATTAAATAAAGTTTGGTTGTCCAGTTGTCATTAAAATGGTTGGATATTGAAATGGGATTCAAATCCTTACCAGCTAAACTTTTCACTTCAGCCATATCGTTAACATGATTGGCAATTAAGAAAGTAGGGCCTGGTTATGTTCTTTTATGACTGCTTTATTTGTACCTGAATCTATATATATTACTTGTGATCCAAAGTTGCACTGAACTTTTATTGTGAACCAATTATGTTGGATCTATTTACTTGTTTGGCTTAAGATTGTATGCCAATAAGACAATGTTTGATGTAACATAGAACCATATGCCTTAATAATCATCAAAATTAATATAAATAAAGATGCGCGATGACAAATTTTTCTATTTGTAAAGATTATAGTTACAGCAGCTCCTCAGCGAATCAGACTGACAAAAATCAAAATCTCATATATTGCTGCACAAAGCATGAAATCCAATTATGTCCTTCTCAAAGATATGCTTTCCATTACATAAATAGACAGGCACTATGTAATTTATTCCTACCATATAGATCATGTTTGAAAGTATACAAGCAATTGATGAACAAAGCGTTCGTTCCCACCACAACTATAAAGCGATGAACCCTAGTACAAAAGGTAAAACCCTAGGTTTATATTAAGTCTTATTTTCTGAGAATGGCAACAAACTTATTAGACTCTAAGAAAAATAAAACCATAATAGCACTGCTAGATGACACCATAAAACTCAACTATAAAACGATGAAAGCAAGTACAAAAGGTAAAACCCTAGGTTTATGTTAAGTCTTATTTCCTGAGAATGGTAACAAATTTATTAGACTCCAAGAAAAATGAAACCATAATCGCACTGCGAGATGACTCCATAAAACTCAAGAAAACAATTGTAAGCCTCATCGAACAAACAATGTATAATATAACGAACACGTGCAAATCTTGGTACGGTAAACTTATTAACCAGATTTAAGACCGAAGGAATGATTACTTCCCTTCAGATAGATTTCAGAAGTAGATCTCTTCCACCAAATTGGCGTATGATTCCTTGAAATATCCTTCCACACTGCCATTACTTTCTAATTAAAATTATTCACTGCAACATTCGTCTACGCTTTGAAAACATGCTAGACTAGTGTGTTGATTGGGATTCATTTAACCATCTGTTATTGTTATCATAACCTGGAAAGACTGGGAACCCTTCAACAAATTAGGAGTCGCAATTTGACAAGTGACTGTGGGTCCATTTAGACCAGACCTGGATTTGCTCCACAGCATGTCTATTTTACCTCCAATTTCAACTATCGAGCACATAATTTTATTTGTAGAAACAGAAAAAATTCTTCAAGTTCTCATGTTTTGTGAACAAATAAGCTATTTTTACTCATTTGGGAATATTTTATTTGTAAAAGCAGAAAACATTCTTCACGTTCTCGGGTATTGTGACCCAATAAGCTTTTATTTTTACTCATTTGGGAACTTTGTTGTTCCTATGTGACCATTAATACTCATTTGCACTAAGTACACCGATATCTACAGCATTTGCAATTTTGTAGCAGCATTATTTCTTTTCTTAACAAATAAAGGTTTTTTCCCTAGATCTCCCACCCCAGCTTATTTTAACGTTTCAACATGTAAGACAGATATCTTGCCAAGTATTTAACATTTAAATATATGACTACAGATATTTCATAAACATCTAAAATAATAACAAGAACAAAAACAACACGGAATAGAATTTTTAACTTCTAAATAAACTTCACTATTCCATTCTATGCAATTTCATCATTCCCACTCAATCTCATATTATAGATACAATCCATTCAAACAAGTTCCACAGCCTTGAACGGCAAAAGGAAAGAGGTTCCACATAAAAATATTGTTAATACAATTGACATGAAAACATTGCTAGGTGAGATTGAGCGGTAAATTATAAACGATAATACTCTCATCTTGTCATTAAAACTGTCATTTTGGAGATTTAAAATAATCGTCTCCATGCAAACCAGTACACAGTTGACATAATTAAGAAAAACGAGTAGCAGATTTTGGGCTAAAATCTCGCCATAAAACAAACAAAGATAACCCTATATGCCCGTCGCCTAGTAACTACTCAGCCACTTTATAACCCTGCAACACTACTCTCAAAATTCTTGAAGACAATGAACTCAAAAGCATTTTCTGTGAACAATTGACGGTCCAGACTCATCATACTCTGACTTTGCAATCCACATCTGCATAAAAATAAATAAACATTAGCATCCACACTTAATTTAAAGAACTACATGAAGATATAATATTATAAATTTATAAACCGTGCATTTTTTTCAGATCACAGATTGAGTTACATAAAAAATACTGTTTTTAATTACCTGTTGGAATGTGCTAAGTGATGCCAAGATTGACCCTCCAATCCAGACACTGTACTTCCTTTCGGGTGGTGCAACAACTTTAATTTTCATGCTACTAGGAGCAAGAGCAGTAATTTCCTTGCTCATACGATCAGCAATGCCAGGAAACATTGTAGATCCTCCACTAAGAACAATGTTTCCATAGAGATCCTTTCTGATATCTACATCACACTTCATGATGGAGTTGTAGGTTGTCTCATGGATACCTGCAGCTTCCATTCCAATCATAGAAGGTTGGAACAAGACTTCAGGGCATCTAAAACGCTCTGCACCAATTGTAATCACCTGTCCATCAGGAAGCTCATAACTCTTCTCAAGGGAGGAACTGGTCTTGCTTGTCTCAAGCTCCTGTTCGTAGTCCAGTGCAACATAAGCAAGCTTCTCTTTCATATCACGAACAATTTCACGCTCAGCAGTAGTGGTGAATGAGTACCCTCTCTCAGTCAAGATCTTCATTAAAGCATCTGTCAAATCACGTCCAGCAAGATCCAACCTAAGGATAGCATGGGGAAGTGCATATCCTTCATAAATTGGAACAGTGTGGCTGACACCATCCCCAGAATCGAGAACAATACCTGTAATACATATTCCGAACTTCTGATTATTAGTCCAATGTAATTTCAAGGATATATGAGCATTTACAAAAATATTGCTTGTATGTTGCAAGAATGTGGAAGACACACTCACCGGTTGTACGACCACTTGCATATAGAGAAAGAACGGCTTGAATGGCAACATACATTGCTGGTGTATTGAATGTCTCAAACATAATCTGAGTCATTTTCTCTCTGTTTGCTTTTGGGTTAAGAGGTGCCTCAGTGAGGAGAACAGGATGTTCTTCTGGAGCAACTCGAAGCTCATTATAAAATGTGTGATGCCAGATCTTCTCCATATCATCCCAGTTGGACACAATTCCGTGCTCAATAGGGTACTTCAATGTGAGAATACCTCTTTTAGATTGAGCCTCATCACCTACGTACGCATCCTTTTGTCCCATCCCCACCATGACTCCAGTGTGTCGAGGTCTTCCGACGATACTGGGAAACACTGCTCTGGGAGCATCATCTCCAGCAAAACCAGCCTGGCATGAAAAGGCAGAAAATGCTTTAAGTTTTATAGGAATTTCCATCTTAAAAACTAATAAATATGAACCAGTGGAGATGGTAATAATCTACCAGAACAGACCCACAAACTATAACAACCAACAGTCTTTCTATGATGACCAGAATTTTACAGCTGTCAACTGATGGAAGTTAACAAACTCACCTTAACCATTCCGGTTCCATTGTCACAGACAAGGGGCTGAATGTCCTCTGCATCGGCCATCTTGTAATACGCTGCAAAAAAAAGTACAGACTACAATCGAGAGAGTTAGGCAGCTATAAACAGTCAAAAGCAAAAACTAAATGGCCATTGAAAGCAGATTAAATGCTTATGCTACGTACAGGAGGCAATCAAACAATTAATCCAATCATGGACAGAGACATAACCATCAGGGTTAGCTTAATCCATGGCATAGAAGAGGCTCACATTGGCATCCAAATTTATACAATTAAAGGCTTTCATAAGTTACGAAAAAAGAGCCGAGTCTAAAGAAATCAAATTTAGTGATATATGGGATGCTTGGAAACAAGCAAGCCAGGCACGACAGAAATCCACAGATTAATATAGTCTATTTTCTTCAACGTACAAATATAGTGACTTTCATTGTACAATGAATAAACAAATTGTTTGCATGGCCTACAAGAAAATCGTCAGATCCAAATCTACGATGTCCATTTTCTTGTAGATAATTCTCATCCTGATATAAACTCTCATGTACAATGACATAAATAAAAACAATATTCATATAAGTTCAATCTTTACTGAACGACTTATCCAATGAAAAACAACAATTGAGAATGGCAAAGGAACTGTGACTCTCTCAGAACACCAAAAGGAAACCATTCAACAAAATCACCTCTACATCAAACTATCATTTGGAATCCTAAAATCCTCAACCGAGTAAGATTCCCCAGAAAATTAGCCTACGGGAAGGGGTAAAATCATATGGACCAACCATTGGAAAATAAGGCAAAACGGGGGATTCAATCCGTTGTCTGGGAATATGTTAAATTGCACATAAACACTCATCTAATGAAAAACAACGAAACAAGATGGTTAAGGCAAGCCTGATACAGTGCAGTCTAACCAAATTGTCCGTTCGAAATGTTTATTTTATAAAAAGACAATCTGATGACAAACAACACTACAAAATGACACGAGTGAGCCGATTGTTCATAAAGCACAAGTAGAAAAACTGCAAGTAACAAAAAACCCTCTCCAAAAATCACCAAAAAAAGCCCTTGTAACACCACACAACTATTCAGGAATGTCTACTTAACAGAAGTATTTCCTTGGACAATTCTGATGATTGAGTGCACCGACCATTCATCCATACAATAAACAACGCAAAAAAAGGCGCTACTGTAAACCCGTTACATTGATTCAAAAAAACACACAAAAAAGGATCGAATTCCCAATCCGCCATAACAAAGTAGGGTTTTAAAGCACGGTAACAAATAAAGATCGGATCTTCGGATACACGATCCTGCTAGAAATAACAGATTCAGATACCCAACGAAGATCCGAATCCACCAATACAAAACATCTCATAATTAGGTGTCCGTAAAGTTTCAAAAAGCTTACAAACAATTCAGAAACAAAAAAAACCGCAATGTAAATAAAAACAGCAGGCCAGAGGTCCAAGGATCGAATCCCACAGTCAGAGCGAAATATAAAGATCAAAAGGGCTTTAAAAACTGAATCTCATCATACAAACGGATAATCTGAAATCAGTAAGTAGACAGGGGAAAAAGAGAAAGAAAATGCATACCTTGCAAGAGACGCTGATCAGTAGACTAGCTTTCGGCCTGACGACGGCCCCGTTTGCAGTGAGGAAATGAGCAAATCACAGAACTCTCCCGATAGTCAGTTTAAAGACCTGCGGCCGAATTCACTCCAAATTACGCAAATTATAACTAAATGAAATGCACATGGAATCACTGACATACAGCCTAACACTCAAATCTCACCGCCCGTTCAACGTGCCGGCGAATCTGGACCGTTCTTTACCAACCCCGCACTGCGGTTCGAACCAGGCTCGGTTAAGATCCCTGAAAGCGAAATCGCGACTATGGTCAACGTGATCTAGCGGCTCAGAGCGTCGAATTCAGATCGAACGGTATTTAATTTTCTCATCGAGGCTTTGCCTTTATACCGGTTTTTCTCTCCGGCGGCTTTTTCAGGCCGACAAAACTGAGTTGGAGGGAAAATTCCGATTGGATGCATTGTTTTGTGGACCCCAATTTGGAGGTCTCTTTCTAATGCCAGCTGGCAGATCCGTTGGAGGATTTGGAATAATGTTAGGTTGGTGCAGATTTAGCTTATGCGGCAAGAGACTATGCGTGCGTCCAACGTGGCACTAACGTTACGTTTGTTTGTGTTTTGCGAATATTGTATTGTTTGTGAGAAAAAACAAGGTTGGAGTATACATTTGATTTCCACGATGCATAAAAATAACATAAAAATAACATTTTTAGGTTATGTTTTAGATGGGCCCTCCACAAAATTAGGGATATGTTGCTCTTAGATGTGGGTTTCAAGATAAATAGTTTTTATGTATATTATCCTCTACAAAATAGTGTTGTATATATTTAACCAAAAATAAAAGATGTAAATGGTTTTACATTTTTAGAGTTTGTGTGACCAACACTTCACAACATAAAAACATAAACAAAGTTGTTAAGTAGAGAGCATTAGCAATGGGGTAGGAGGATCTCACGCATTATGTTTACCATATATTAGTGAGATCCAAAGTCTCTAAGAAAGGTTCTACCTATCGATATCATTTTCCTTATTATCTTCTTCTTTATTTGCACAAACAAGTGAAATAGCATGAGCTAATCGAGAGAATTTCTCGAATCAAACTAGTTGATAACACCTAAAGCTAGTCATACACAAAAAATGCATGCCTTGTATATAATAGTACGTATGCCCATTACCACCATGATGTGGCACGACAAGAGAGGCGAGTCTAGACAAACAGAGAGACGGACGGACGGAATTGGATGACTGAATGGTAGACGGTAGATGGTCGCATGGGATTGGACGGCAAATAGCGTGGTTAGGGAGATTTCAGTCGATGGGCAATCACTTGAAAAGCGACATAACTTTTTGTTTCAAATGCGGTGGAAATAAATATGAAAAGCCACAGCTAGCCATTTGTTTCGTACTATCGAGGGACATCAAGGGAAAAGACGCAGCCAGCTGCGAGAAACGAACACTGCCAGCTGCAAAGTTTACTCAATAGATGTGTAAATTCGATGATTTGATTGCAGACGACATGGAATATTAGGATTGTATTGAAAGAGTCAAAAAAATTATGTTAATCTTCTATGGGCCCTCTTTCTGACTCAAATATGTGTTCTTGTTTCAGGGGTTTGGAAGGATAGCGATGACTAGTTTCGGTGGACCATTGTGTGGCAAACGGGGGACGAAGCAAACCAAGTAATCTATATGGGCTCAATAATGTCTGTAAGTTTGGCATAATGTTAAAATTGGGAATTGATATGATTTTCCAAAAGGGTTTCAAGAGAAGGGGTTTTTAGTTGTCAAGCTCTAATTGGAGGGTTCCAAATTCTGAAGTTTCTTAAAACGAAGGCTTCGTGCGTGTGTGTGTGTGTGTGTGTGTGTGTGTGTGTGTGTGTGTGTGTGTGTATGTATGTATGTATACATATACATATACATATATGTGTGTGTGTGTGTGTAGGATTTGAAGCTCTAACATTTCCCTGTACATGAATGTTTCATAAACAACGTATTATTCTATGGTGTCATGTTTGCCTTTGTCCATGTACCATGTCATTTTTTGCGTCAGGATAGATGGATCCTTTCAAAATAAGGTGTTTTTAGTTGTTGAGCTCTATTTTGAGGGTTTCAAACTCTAAAGTTTCTTAAAACCAAGGTATCAATTCTATCTAGGGCTTGAAGCTCTAACATTTCGTTGTCACGAATGTTTCATAAACAGTGTATTATTGTGTGGTGTTGTGTTTGCCTCTATGCTTCTATTTTTTGTTTTGTCACTATCGGATGTCGTATTTTCCTCCCAGTTATTTTGTTACGCCGCTTTTACCCATCCCACAAAAATTTAAAAAAAAAGCTTGCAAAAATCCTAAATTTGCCAGGGATTTGATGTTATGCAGCATGACAATGTCATTTGGGTGGTTGCACTCACTAGTTTTCCATTATGTTTTGTTTAATGAAGCATTTTGTAATTTTTTGCAGATGGGTCATATATTGTCATTATTGGATGTCGTGTTTTCCTCCCAACTATTTTGTTACGCCACTTTTTCCTATCCCGCAATTTAAAAAAAAAAAAACTTGCGAAAATATGAAATTTGTTAAGGATTCAATGTCACGAAGTATGACAATGTCAATTAGGTGGTTGCACTCACTGGTATTTGTTATGTTCTCTTTAATGAAGTATTCTATAATTTTCTTCATATGAGTTATGTTTTTTCCCTATTGGATGTTGTGTTTTCCTACCAGTTGTTCTTTAACGTCGCATTTTCTCATCCTGCAAAATAAATAAATAAATAAAAGTTGGCGAAAATCTAAAATTTGTTAGGGATTCGATGTTACACAATACAACAATGTTATTTGGGTTGTTGCACTCACTGGTTTTCCATTCTATTCAGTTTACTGAAGCATTCTTTAATTTTCTGCAGAGGAGTCCTATGTTGATATTATCTGATGGTCTTGGTTTTATCTTTGGTTGTAATTTAATTTTCGTGGTTGTAGTAATTTTGTGGTTTTCAATCTAACGATGGGTGGTTGTACTTGTTGGTTGTCCATTTTGTTCAGTTAGCGAAGCATTCTATAATTTTCTGTAGATGACTCGTGTGTTAATATTATTTGTTGGTCTTGGTTCTATCTTCTATTGTAATTTCATTTTCGTGGTTTTAGTAATTCTATGGTGGTACTCTATTTATAGAGTTTGTAGTTATTCCTTGGAAGGTTTGTGTTTTGCTGTTGGTATGTTGTGTATCGTGTTCTAACTTTGATGATGACATGTGCAAACATTAACATGGATGTTCAAGCATCACAAATAGTAAAGGTTGCTTCTATGGTTGTGATTATTTAGCGGGAATTGTCAGGTTTACTATATTGGCTGATACTCTGGATCAATGGATTTGCTGCCAGAAACTACTGTATCAGAATCCCTATTGGGCAAGAGGAACAACCTATAAAATTATGTCTATCTGAGGATTCTTCCATGGTCTGGTTTAAAAACACATTGCGTAGATGTTCAAGATGTTATTGTTCAAGTGATTGGGAAAGAACTTCTTTCTTCAGAGAGGCGATGCATATATCCATCGCAGCTTGTATCTATCTTTCTGTCACAATGCATGGACTTGTTGCAGTCCAGTGGTAACCTAAGACGAATTGCAGAGGCTTATATTGACGAATGATTCCTTCTAGGGAATAATTTGGATGAGGTCATCAAGTCATACAACCTATATAGTGGCGAGGCATATGTGGCAGGAGTTATCCCTTAGTCAATGTTGAATGAAAGAAAAGAGATGAGAATCATATTGAAAGCATATATGGAAGACATAGTAGATCTAGAGGATGACAAAATCGACACTATATTAGATAGTTATGGGTGGAGAGTGCCACCGGACTTGCGTGAGGCTTTAGAAGAAATGTTAAATGCAATTGGATTTTTGTTGTGTCATACGAGGCATCATCACCCCTCAAGTGTAGATTTCCCAAGTGACATATACAGGAGGGAAGATCCATAGATGGGCAACAATTAGCATGTACAATGAATAATTTTGGTGCTAGATGTTTTTCAGAATTGTCGACAATTTTTGGACATGTGTGCCTTGGTGGAGGGTCATTTTTGTTGAATCTTTTGGTAGTCATGGTCTATGTATATACACAATATTATATGGATGTTTTAGTTTCTTTTTCACTCTGTTGAGTGTTTACATGAACTTCTTTATGATTCTTAATCTAGGCATTACGCCATTGGCATTAATTTTTTTTTAAAATCCATATGATGTAGCAATGTAGCCGATAATCAACACTTCCATCTATTTTGAATTGAGTTGTCGTCGTTGAAAATGGTTTTGGAATTGCAATATCCTCATTTATGAGAAATTTATAATTCTTGTCGTTAAACACCGGTTCCAACTTAGATTCATAAGAGCATTATATCATAAATCTAAATTTACGTACAAAGATGGAATTTTTTATGATATTCAACTTGACAACCCTAAGGAAATTTTCAAAAAGAAATGAAATCTGCATTGTGTGCTATGTGATATTGGTTTCAGGATTCTATGTAGTGTTGATGCAAGGTCTATTTATTTGGGATTTCTGTCTGTTGTGCCCACCGATAGATAAGAATGTTGTTGTCTGCTATGTATTTTGGTTGGTGAATCGAACGAGTATGGTTTATTAGTAATATTAACGATTAGTTTATATTGTTTATTTTGATTTAAATTGTATTGTGTTCTATCTTAATCTTATTTTTATTTATTAGTAGATCCCATCTCAACCAGGGTCAGAAGATAACTTCTTGTTCTTGTTGACCAAAGTGCAACGCGATGTTTAATGCATACTACACTCTTAGTTTCTATTTATTTTAGTTGCAGTCTGCTACCATTTTTCTAAGCATGATTCCATTCCATGATGCACTTTAACATGAGTGGTGCTCTCACCTCGGTTCCTATAGCATGATGTTTGTGTCCCAAGTGTTTTATAGTTGTGGATAGCCCCCCTAGGTATGGTGCAGAAGCAATCCTTTAATGATGATTATTGTTGAAACAATATACATGCATATTGTCATTCTATGTATCTATATATCTATGTGTGTGTGTAGATTGAATGATGATTGTCATTGAAATAAAACACTAATAGGCATTGCTTTTTCGCCAATTTTCAGCTAGTTTTTTGTTGCCCAAAATCTCTTTAATCACGCGTTCTACCATCCAATCTCATGCGACTATCTAATGTCTACCATTCAGCAGTCCAATTCCGTTTGTTCGTCTCTCCATTTGTCTAGATGTTCTTGTCTTGTCATGCCATGTCATGGTAGGTGGGATACATACTATATATATAGACGCATGACGTTTATTACGTCTGAATAGCTTTTGGTCGTCTATCTTGATGCAAAAAGTGACATAGTAGACGAGAAAAATATGGTATGCCATACCATAATACATAGAATGCATGCACAGTACCATGCAAAAGTGGTGCATACCAGATGGCATGTGGAAAAAAAAGGAGGATAACAAAGTTAGAAATTTGAAAAGTTTAGTTAGAAATTTGAAAAGTTTTGTTAACTTTTATGGTAGTGAAAGTGGAAAATAGTAATAGATAATTGTCAGAAAAGAAAATGTTTTGGCCAGGATAGACTGGTATAGTCTACTGCAACCGTATAGACAAGACAAACCGGTGCACTTAATTGTACGTTTGTCAGGAGTTTTTGAGTACTTATGTTTGATTGATAAGAAAACATGGGAAGTGTTTAACAATAATGAAATTTTTTTTTGTGTTATCAACATTAGAAGCCCTAATCTCGCGTTATGAACGATATAATACGTAAATGCTCATTTCAGTATATATACATACATACATAATACATACATATATATATGTATGTATATATACATACATGTATATGTATACATATATGTATATGTATACATATATGTATATGTATACATATATGTATATGTATATGTATATATATGTGTGTGTGTGTGTGTGTGTGTGTGTGTATTGATAGAGAAGGCACATTTTTATATGAGATATATTTGGAGCTCACACTAGGAGATTCATTGTAACATGTAAAAATGAGTTGTATAAACCATTAGACCAGAATGAACATCCTCTTATGCACAATTTTAGCATCATGTCAAATTGCAAATCTTGTTGGTCATATGTATTACTAGTGTTAGCAATATTTTGAATTGTTGGTTAAAGTGGTTGTTTACCTTAAGAACAATTTTGGGTATCAATAGTTCTTTTCTGGCGTGGGAACTTCCTGCTTTAATTGAGAGATGACACGTGGAAGACACGTGCGAACTTGTTTTCTTTCAATTTTGGATTTTTTTCCATCAAGTAGCTGAGAGAATTAATGGTGAATCTAATCTCAAGTGGTAGCTGAGCATATTTGCAAGGATTTGATCTAATAAGATGGTAGCTAAGTGTACTGATGAATGATCTAATTCTATTAACTAATCAAGAGCTAGTTCTCAGTTTTTAGAACTAGCGATGGAGATCTCAGTTTCTCAATTTAGCGGAGTGTGACACATGGTGTAGTTTCTGGTCTACTTTTTCTTAGGGTTTTTTGGCCACCACTTCCTAACTGCTATTTATTTCCAAATCTTTGTAATTTGTAAGGAGGAAAAAAAACTCTTTGTTAATAGAGGATTATTCAAGGACTTTCCACTCTTGTGCGGAGAGATGTTTTTCGCAGGCCTTAAAATTGTAATGGACATTTGAATCAAAGAAATATAGCAATCATGTTTATAGCCCTTTGTTCTTTCAAGATTCATTACTTCATGAATGTTTTCTATTCTTTTTCTTGACTTCAGCGTATGCATTTCAGTGTTTGCTGGGTAGATTATGCTTTAAGCTTCTCTATTATGTGATTATTATTATATGTTTTCACTTTATGTCTCATGCATGAATAGTTATTCATAGATCTGTGATTGTTCATAATCCGCATTTGATTTAAGGGTTTCCTTGATGTTTCATTTTTGTGGAATAATCTATGCATTTTAAAGTGTTTCAAAAGCTTGGCATATCACCTTTTACCATTTTAAGTAACACTTCTTCCATTTTTCCCTCTACAAAATGAAGAGTCGACTTCTAAAATCCCAAAGGTTTCTCAGTGAAAATGCACAAGGGCCCCCTTCATTGAGCTTCCCATAGGTTGTTTACCTTGGGAGAAATTATGGGTATCAACAGTGGTATTGAACAAATGACTATGTATGTCAAATTACAGTACAAGTACACAGGTGTTGCAACATAATATTGCGTCCAACTCTGCTGAATTTTGAAAATAAATGGTTTGGTACCATTTTAACTTGCCAATTCAAAATATGACTAGCACTAACCCTATTTTTACCACGCAGACCTTTGTATCTAAAATACGCACAAGCTGTCAATTGGTGGTCCTTGAAACATCTGGTGAGTAAACATGTTGAAACATTGTCACTTTTGTAGTCATAAAATACATTTCTTTTCTTGTACTTAGGAAATAAGATAATTGGCACTTGTTTTGTATGTTGTCTTTGACTGTGTTCCCTTCGTGGGGTG
Organism: Thuja plicata; assembly: GCA_018584345.1. Lineage (NCBI taxonomy): Eukaryota > Viridiplantae > Streptophyta > Pinopsida > Cupressales > Cupressaceae > Thuja > Thuja plicata. The sequence goes on along the minus strand of MU225962.1, from coordinate 790,284 downwards.
GTAGTGTACACAAAATTAGTGTGATTTGTGGAATATAGGAATACTATGTGGCACCTCACATGTTGAATATCATTTGTAAACTCTATGTGACACTAATTCTATATGCAAGTTGTTCAATTGTAGGGATGCTTCAACAATATTCAGCAACGCCAATAAATTATAGGTCATCATTATTATCTTGGATTCATTCATAATTTAGATTGTCTCTTAATTATGTTTATTGACTTTCACGTTCTTATATGTTGTCTCTCTTTCCTTACCGTTATGACACATTTCATGTTTATCGACATGATTATATATGTTTTCTATCATTTGATTGTCCCTAATAGTTGTTTCCAAGATAGGAAACATTGTGTCGACTAGATTGGAGGTGTTGAGGATATATTTCTGTGTGTGAATAAAGTAAACCTTCGTGAAATTAATTTATTTAACTACAATTCTATGGAAGAATAATGAACATTTAAACTAAGAATTGAAATTAAATCAATAAGCATCTCATGGATCTCTATCTAAGCTTTGTTAATAGAGCTCTCCGCCTTAATATCTATCAATGACAATCCTAGAATGAGAAATTGATGATAGTAAATGCCTAATCTAGCTCAATTCTCTCAAAATTGCTATGATTTGTAATCCAAATGCTCATAAAATGATCTGAATTCTCTCAATTTTCTATGAAATCTCTCAATATTGCTCAAGATGCTATGAAATTGACAAGAGGTTTGATGCTTTGCATTTGAATTTTCTAGGATGCTTATGCTCTCAAAATGGCTTCTATTTATAGGATTTTCCCAAGTGTAGGGGGTAGAGTTACTTGATCATGACTAAGTCATGGTTGAGTGGGAGGCTTTCAAATGGTTTCAAATGGGGGGACAATTTAAATGATTATCTCAAAGGTTTGGACAAAGGGATAAATTTGAGTGATTGAGATTCAAATTTAGGAGTGATCCATGTGCTTTGTGTTCTCAATTCCCATTGGTTGCTCAAATTCATGTTGAAAGATATTAGGATTATTTAATTCAACCAATTAATTAAATTAGCCAT
>MU225962.1:759597-787317 GCA_018584345.1 Thuja plicata | reverse complement strand
TTTCTCCACCCTTGATTAAGACTTTTGCCTCTTAATCTCAATGGTCCATTTCATCTCATTTCTTATAAAAGGAGAGCTCTCTCCTTCATTTTCAGATCTTAGATTTTGATGCTAATGTTATGCTGCAAGTTTTCTAGGTCACTTTGGTGCTTTTTGAAGATTTGGAGCATTCTTGACTTTTGCATCTACATGTTATCATAGTTTCATTTCTTGCATTATCATGGCATTCTTAGCTTAGCTTTCCTTTGTGCTTTAGATTAATTCATCTAGCCTAACTAGGAGGCTTTGTAATACTTGTTCTTTCATTTTCATAGCTTAGCTTGCATATTCATCTTAATCTAGCTTGCATTGCATTTCATTCTTGATTCTTGAGGATATTGGCATTCTTGCCCTTGTCTTCATTGAATCTCCCATTGCACGGTTTACTAGCAAGGTTATAGGCTTAATAGCTCTAGCTGAGAGCATTCTAAAAACTCTTACACTCCATGCCTAGGGAGCTATGGATCGATTTTTGAGACCTCATGCTTGAGTGTTCTTGAATGTAAGGATTCATAGAAGTGTGACACAATTATAGCACACAGTTATTATTATTCTTTCTCATTTTGGTTTGTCATCCATAGACATCTTGTTGTCATTAGTTCCTTGTCACTACGTTGATAAGTGTGTTTCAAGTTTCTTTAGGTCAGTTTGGTGCTTGATTGTTTAAACCATAATTGTGTGTGCAGGAATGCACGTATCATCGAATGAAAAATCTGTGAGGCAGACTGTTCTATTTCTGTATGTACAGAGCATATGCAAATGGACGAGGTCATAGGTTATGGTATTCGTATAGGTTGAACATGCATAGGCTGGTAAATCATAACCTCACATTCATTCCAACCTGAATGTGTGGGCCTTCTAGGGGTAAAAAGTGCCTAAAAAGGGGAGATGTCCTTAAGAGATTAACAAAATACCACAAGAGGATGGAGATGGACCTAGACTACCAGATGTTGGTGAGGCATAATATGCAAAAAAAATGCATGAATATTTAGGTATGCATAGATTAGGATGTAGAATGCTACGATGATCTTCTTGAGGAAGGAAAGAAAGATCTTGATGATGAAATTCTTGTTTACAACAGTTCTGCAGTGAAGGAGGAGAGAAGGAAGAGGATTTTGTGTTTGTTTGAACACAAGAAATGGGTCAGAATGGTAATCAACAATAGTCATTTGTACTGTGTTGTTTTATATATTTGCATGCATGATAATGTGTTGTGAAGTTACCATCATTGTTATGATAGGTTGATATCAGGGATGATCATAGAGGCATTCTGCAGTCTATAGTGGTTCTCATTGTCGAGAAAGGTATTGGGTTAAGTGTTTAATACAAGAAGGATGCAGGACATCTTCAAAAAAATTTTGGAGGAGGGATGTTTTGAGGTGGAACAAAGTCAACATGCATTATGGATGTGATGCAAGAGCATCCTAGGATTCTTGGAAATCCCGTGTCAACCAAAAATATGTGTTTACTTTGGGAGTTTGGTAGCTTGGAGGATTCCTTTGTGATGTGTTTTGTTTCCTATTCCTGTTTCTCGGTCACACTTTGCTGAGTTGCTTGGTCACACTTTTCCAAGTTGCTCGACATTGCTGGAGGGAGCTCGGTTACTTTAGTCACTTGACATTACTTGGCATTTTTCTGGTGCTCGGCAGTGTGGCTGACCGATTGTGTTTTATTTGGGTTGATATGGAAGCCGACATGCTGGACGACATTTTGCATTTGTGTTGGTGTATTTAATTGGGTGGGAGGCCAACTTAGTCTTGGGGATTGTGCGGACCTAAATCAAGGTCTCTCTTTGGGATTTTAATTAATTGTATTTGCAAGGCCGATTTGTGGCTTGCTTAGTATTTATAGAGGGGTTTGGATAGAGTTGTAGTGTGGGAGTTGGTGTGTAGAAAAGGGACGTTATTTTTGGCAGAAGAGTAGCCTGTTGTTGCGAATTTGTTGCAGAGCTAGAGTTGAGGCTTAGAAACAAGGAGATTTCTTGGAGGCATGTGTGCACAAGTTTGGATCTTCTTGTAGGTTTCTACCATATTATTGTAACCTGTTGTTGTAGAACTGGCTAGCTAGGGTTAGGATCGAGTTGGATATTGAGGGATCTTGTAGAACTGTCATTTGCTTTGTAATTGGCCATAACTAAGAATGCCTTACGCCCGACATGTTGCAATAAATTGAATTTTGATTCCAATTTTTTTTCTGTTACTTGTTGTGGTTGTTATTTCCACCATGTTGTTTTGGTTGTTGGCTGCAAGTTTGGACAATCCATTCTTGGATTCTCTGAGCTTGACTGCATCAAGTGGTATCAGAGCTACTGGTTCATTTCATGTGGTTTTGATCTGGTTCATTGCTCAGGGTTTTCAAAGTTCTTGAGAGATGCCTCCGAGAAGATTGGACCCTAGAGCAATTGCAGATATTTCAGAAGAAGTGGAGGCAAGGATGACAGAAAGATTTAGATCTGAGATGGCGGCCATGAAGAATGAAATTATGGAGGGTATCAAAAATGTTGGATTACATAGAGGTCCTAGAACAGATGATGGCTATGAAGAAGCTGCTGAAGATTTTGAAGCTGTTGGATCTAGTAGAGATGACAGAACTGGTCAGATGGCGAGATCTGGAGGAGGCAGATATGGTTAGTTGCAGAGATCTGAAGCTCAATTAACTACAAGTTATTGAATGGAGGTGTCCAATTTCTCAGGTACATTAAAACCTGGGGATTTGATTGATTGGATTGGCGAGTTGGAAGATTACTTTGAGCTGGAAGATATTGAAGATCCACTTAGAGTGAGGTTGGCACAGACTAAGTTGAAAGGACATGTTGCTCTATGGTGGAAAGAATTGTAGAGGGACTGAGAAGAAGAAGGTGAGATGAAGATCAATCAGTGGAGGATGATGGTGGTGAATCAAAAAGCTAAGTTCATCTCTACTGACTACAAATTTGAGTTGTTTAAGAAATTGCAAAATCTGAGACAGAAGGAGATGACTGTGGAAGATTATACCGAAGAATTCTACAAGTTAACTGTTCGATTTGTACATAGAGAAATTTCTAAGGAAAAGGTGGTAAGGTATGTAAATGGTCTAAAATTCAATATCCAGGATGAGATTGGTATGTTGAAGATTGACTTTGTAGAGGATTCTTATCAGTATGCACTAAAGGTAGAGGATAAATTGAAGAGAAGACACTATGATAATTCCCGAGGGAAAGAGAAGAAAGAACAAGCACTCAAAGATAAACCGAGAGCTAAGGAGGAACCAAAACTTGTTGAGCCAAGGAGAAGAACAGATAGAAGTGTATTCAGAAGTACTTGTTACAATTGTGGGGAAGAAGGACATCAGTCTTATGAATGTCCTCGTGCAGATAAGAAGGTTAGTAGTCACCGAAATGTTGTGGTGAGTGAGGTTGCTAAGAATGAACCTGAAGGGGAGAATGTGAATCTTTTGCTTAGAAGGAATTTATTGTCCTCAAAGAAAACTGATTCTTTTCAGAGAAGAAATCTATTCAGAACCAGATGTAAGTGCAAGAATAAGGCATGTAGTGTCATAATTAATGGTGGCAGTTCTGAGAAATTTGTTTCAGAAGATATGGCTAGTAAGTTAAAATTGGAAAGAAGGAAACATCCTAATCCTTATCAGATTAGTTGGATACAAGATGTGTCTATAGTTCAGGTTGAGGAGCAATGTCTTGTTACTTTTAAGATTGGATCTTATTCTGATGAGATATTATGTGATGTATTACCTATGGATGTCTGTCACTTGTTGCTCGGTAGACCTTGGTAGTATGACAGACATACTATGTTTGATGGTCGTGCAAATACCTATGTGGTGAGATAGGATGGATCCTCACATAAGCTTCTACCTTTACAGGAATCAAGGCTAAGGGATGCGGAGTTATCAGATCTTGTCCGAATGACAATGACAAACATGAGAAGAAGAGAGTTGAAAAACTTGTCCTAGTGGGTGAATGGAAGGACAAACTGAGAGAGGAAGAGAAGGATATCTTTGAGGAGTTTATAGAAATGAAGAAATAGATAACATATTTGACGAAGCTGGTACAATAGATAGTGACACTTGTGACATAGAGAGATGGAGAAGAAACCAAGTTGATTAGTTAGTCAGGTGAGGTAGATCGGTGTCAGCTACTATTAGTTGCAAGCAACAAATATGAGAAAAGTACAAAAGATGTGTCAGGTGAGACAATGAACAGAGTGAAGAAAGCATGGAATGAAGGACAAGAGGATAGATGGGTTAAGAACAAGTATGGAGTACCTATTCTAATTCCCTTAAGATGTTCATGATTTCCTTTATGGGAACATCTTCTTTACCTGGGGTGTCTGATGCAGGAGCATCCTAGGATTCTTGGCAATCCCATGTCAACCAAAAATATGTGTTTACTTTGGGAGTTTGGTAGCTTGGAGGAGTCCTCTGTGATGTGTTTTGTTTCCTATTCCTGTTGCTTGGTCACACTTTGCCGAGTTGCTCGGCCACACTTTGCTGAGTTGCTCGGTCATACTTGGTCGATTGGTTTCTGTTGCTCGGCATTGCTGGAGGGAGCTCGGTCACTTTAGTTGCTCAACATTACTTGGCAATTTTCTGGTGCTCGACAGTTGGACTAACTGACTGTGTTTTATTTGGGTGGATCTGGAAGCTGACATGCTGGATAAAATTTTGCATTTGTGTTGGTGTATTTAATTGGGTGGGAGGCTGACTTAGTCTTGGGGATTGTGTGGACCTAAATCTGGGTCTCTCTTTGGGATTTTAATTAATTATATTTGCAAGGCCGACTTGTGGCTTGCTTAGTATTTATAGAGGGGTTTGGATAGAGTTGTGGTGTAGGAGTTGGTGTGTAGAAAAGGGACAACATTTTTGGCAGAAGAGCAGCCTATTGTTGTGAATTTGTTGCAGAGCTAGAGTTGAGGCTTAGAAACAAGGAGATTGATTGGAGGCCTGTGTGCACAAGTTTGGATCTTCCTGTAGGTTTCTACCAGGTTATTGTAACCTATTATTGTAGATCTAGCTAGCTAGGGTTAGAATCGAGTTGGATCTTGAGGGATCTTGCAGAACTATTATTTTCTTTGTAATTGGCCATAACCGGGAAGGCCTTACAGCCTGGCATGTTGCAATAAATTGAATGTTGATTCCATTTTTTTTGTTACTTTTTGTGGTTGTTATTTCCGCTATATTGTTTTGGTTGTTGGCTGCAAGTTTGGACAGTCCATTCTTGGATTCTCTGAGCTTGACTGCATCAAGATGTCCATCAACAACTTAAAGGTAATTTGGCAATGCATTGCACATGTTTTAATTTTTATAGAACGATGATGTGCGTAGTTGCAGAGGGATTTGATGTCACTATTTTGAGTTATAAGTTTGATGAATCCTTGTCATTATTTTCATAATGATGGAACTGTACACTGCTATTTTGGTAGGGTGGTTCTGATGTGGTTTGTGGTGAGAGTTTGGAGCGTTCAGTTGAGTTGATAGATGAGGGAGCTCATCCGAGCGAAGCTCCATAGGTCAAATATGGAATGTACTCTTCTGATAGGAGAAATAGGTTGGGAAAAAGGAAGAGGAAAATAAACAATTTGATAGAGGGAAAAATAGAGGAACACCAGGTAATTTGCAATCACACTGCAAAACATGTATGCAACATTATGCTCCACTGCATTATAGTACCATGTCATCCCAATATTCTTGCATATGAAGTTTTTTTTTTTTAAACTTTGTGAAGTTCATTTCAATAATCAAACACCTATGTATGTGATGTTGTATGTTTAATGTGGTTTTCATAGGGTGCACCCCAGATAGTTAATAGGAGGTTGCGGCAGCGTGCACTGCAGTTGCTAGTGACAACAACTCTTACAAAACGTGTTGGAGAGAAGAAACATTCACACCATTATTTTGATAATCTACAGAGAAGGGAGGATAGGAAGAAACAAAAAATTTATTTTGAGGAGGGGACAAAATCAGCAAAGGAGGTATGCTGGCATTCTACTGTGGACATTTTGTGTCCATAAATTAAATATGTTTCTCCCTGTTCCACTAAAAGTTAGCATGCATTTATGTTTGACAATTCCTTTGCACTGCTACTCTGATAGGGTGGTTGCCACCTTTATGATGGTGGGAAAGGGAAGGGATTTATGTTTTCTAGTCATAGTGGATCTCCTCCGACATGCAGTGTGGTTGAGCATGGCAGTGTCATTTCGGGATACAATGTTGTATGTGTCTTCTAAGTCCATATAATTGTCAGGCTTGGACATTCTATTTGTGTTCTATGAATTTTGAATTTATTTGCTTATCTATCCATATCAGTTCCAATTTATAAAATTTACTTGTGACCATGTTAGGCCAACAATGTCTGTGATACCGCTAACTACAATTCAAACATGCAAGAGACAAATGGAGTGGTATGTTATACCATACTATCTTTCCAGTTCTTATCTTGGGGAAATACTATTTATTTTGAATGAGGACATGTTACACATATCTCTTTTGGGATGTTGACTTTCTTGGTTAGCGTGTTGTGAGAAAAATAAGGGGATGTGGGGATGAAAGAATGACAAATGTGATTATCTATTCAAGGAATCGACTGTGTTGATTATGCCATGTTTGATGTATTTATATGATTGGCATTACAAAATGGAATATACGATTGTATTTTATTATATTGTTATCGATTTGGTTTTCATGCATGTCAACTTGCTTTGCCTTGCAGCATGATGACACAAAAGGAAGTCCCGGGGGGAAAAATTGCACAGGTGCAAAACTTAATGGGGAGGGTCTTGCCTTGGGCGAGATGAACGGTATTAAAAAAGGCTCTAATGATTCAGAACATCAGAAGAATAAGGTATGGCAGTCCTCTTTTCACACCATCTTGCGAGGTATATGTGACTATGAACATTTCTAGTTTGAATCTCAATCTAACATTACGAGCTGATGGGTTCAGATGTGCCCACACCTTTATCATTGCAGTTAAATGTCACTGATGAGGACCACATAGATGGGGATGGTCATACTTTTATGGTTGGAGATAACATGGACATACTAGTGGATGGAAAGGTGGAAGGCAAAGGTGTTGTGAATGGGGTGCTATGTGCCACAACTGCCATATCCCACTGGGATGTGCAAAATTCTACATTGACGAGGTCTTTGATCCAAATGCTCCTCTTCCATTTTCTCATTCCTTTTTAGGCCACCTAAATGACTCCATAAATTTGTATGAGGTGTGGCACATGGAGGACCTTGTGAAATTTACATTTGTGGTGCAATTTAAGCACATATTGGTCACTTTCATTGTTGATTCATTTATATTTCATCTAGTGTACCAATTTTGTGACCTCTTCATAAAATATTTGACTGAAGTTGTGTAATGTTGATGGTTTTTTGCAGGATCAAATTTTGGAGACTCTAAAGGCAAGAAAAGGTGACAACAGTGGGAAACCTATCATCAAAAGGAGCAGTGCTAGGATTCGATCTCTTGGGATCACCCCTCTAGAGAAGCACATGAACTCGAGGAAGCGTGCTCAATTCTATGAGGGCATCAAATCTATTGCACAAAATAGATATCAGAGGAGGGAATGAGAATGGGTTGTTAATTGTATCCATGCCTACTATATATGTGAATAATACATTCACCAAGAGAATTCTTAGGAAGTAATAGTAAGGCAGATGGTCAAATGTCTGATGTCGAATATTCAATGTGTGTGGGATCATTTTACCATTAACCTTGTTTATGATTTAATTATGTTGAATAAGAGTTCACCTCAGTTGGAGTGGAGTTTCCAATTAGAAGAGGTTCTTGTATGTTCAAAAAATGAATAGTGTTATGCAAACTTTAGCCCCCTCATGGTCTGTTAGAATCATTATCTTTGATGGGCCAAAGGTGTCAACAATTGTGAATAGTTGTTAGTGATACTGATTAGAAGTTCACTTGTATTCTAACTACTTTTTTCTATACACACAACAAATTAAACCGATTGTGTTCAATTGGAGTTCAGTTAACTACGAATGATATTTTCAATTCAAAATAATTGTATGTTGAAATGGACAACATGGATAGACGAACCTTTGTTTATTTTACCTGTCCACTGATTTGTGTTTTCAATAACCCAATTTTTGAGTTGTTTAAGTATCACCAAATAATACTTGTGTTTTTTTATAAATGCAACAAAATAGATTCAGTTGTGTTCAATCTGACTTGATTTAACTATTAACTATATTTGTAATTCAAATTATGTGTATGTTGAAATTATGGACATTGTGGATAGAGGAGACTTCTTTTATGTGAATTTCTTGTTCAATGATTTATGTTTTCAATAAAACAATTACTAAGGAGTTGATGTAGGACAAAATATTGAATTTCTTATGCATCAAATTTTGATTGTTCTTGTTCACCATGTGTTCCTCAGAAAATGTATTGGATGCTACCTAATGTTTCTAGTGTTGGTCAATGGTTTCATTTTCTATGCATTGTTGACCAATGGACCCAACACTGGTGATTTCTCGTATGCTTATTATAAATCTCACAGACGATTTTATATTCTAAATAAAATTTAAGTTTAGTTTTCTTACAATTCCATGACTGAGTTTATTACTGAGTTGGTGTGCAATTATGGTTTTCGATAATGGGAAAATGGTGGGAAAAATGCCAACACTCATCGGTACTAAACAATAGAAGTTCTCATCTTTTGGAAGCATGTTTGTAATACTTGCAAGCCAGTAGATTCAATTATGTTTAATTAGAAATGACTTAACTATGAACAACATTTGGAAATAGAAATATCTATATTTTGAAAGTATGGCCACTATTTATTGAGGGCCATTGTCTTTTGCACCTATACAATTAATTATGTTTTCAGTAATACTATTTGTTGACTAGTTTATACGACATAAAATATTATATTCCTCATGTATGGAGTGTTGATTCCAATTTTTTATTATGAATTTGTTACAAGCACTTTGTAACCAACTTTTCTTTGTTGTAGCCAATGCTATGTGAAGTGTGAACATCACATTTGACATAATAATTGTTTGGAACTCTGTTTAGTTATGCTACTAGGCTAACATTTTATTCTAGAAACTCATAATGTGTGCTTGTACTTTCCCTGAGGACTCTTCTTATGGTGAGGAATACATTTTTTGTGGCAACATTGTATATTTTTTATGCAAAATTACTTGAGTTCATTTCTTCCTATCCCTTGTATTTTGATGGTATTGCGGATGCGCTAATTGTTTGCATATCTTAATTCTTATACTGCATTTGCGTTTCGTTTATATAATGCTTTTTGTTCTTACTATGGTTTTCGATTGTAAATTTCCATACAATGTCTTCACATTTATAATATGTGTAAGTGTTGGATTCTCTTACATTTTTCTTGTTTACTATTGTAAGTTAGCCTTAAATTTAATTGCTTTTAATGTGGACTAATGTCTGTCTGTTTACAATGTTTACAGACATGGCAAGGGGAAAATATGGATCAACTAGGGTGACAAAGAGAAAGGATTTTGAAGAGGATATGGCCGACCACAACCTTGAGACCTCTCACAGTTCAAGCCTAGAGGTAAATTCTACTAGGGATGCACCGAAACACGTGGTGGCTCCGTCTCCATCTTTCGATGCTCAAGGGAAGCCCCTAATGAAAGCACTATCGGGTAAGTCCCCAACAAAAGCACCATCGAAAGGATAAACTCCCTAATGAAAGCACTATTGGAAAGGGAATTTAAAAATTTTCCCAGGATAATGGATCCACTTGAACCATGGTGCACTTCTCTGAGAATGGATGTTGTGCACACTAAAGTGCTCATGGAGAAGTTGTGGTCCTACAAGGCAAAGATTGCAAGGCTAAAGTCAATGTTGAGAAAGTTTCAAATGAGATACACTGAATTGAATATGAGATACATTGAATTGAATACAAATTTTGTAGATATTTCTGATAAGAACATGGAGCTGTAGCTGGAATCACATCGATGGGACATGGTTGTTAAGAAGCTTGAGATAGGGCTTGAGGTGAAGGTGAGGATAGAGAATTTTGGAAAGGACCAGTATCATGCGATGCTCGAAGTGCTGGAAAGAAGCACAGAGTCATGGAAAGAAATGTACTTAAAGCTCATGCGCGTGCCTTTACTTGATATTGATTCAAAGGGTGTCCCCTTGCCAGCACCCAAGCTGACTGGGGAAAAAATAATGAAGGGTTGTGATATTTAGTTTCTTTTATCTGAACTATTAGTGACAGTATTCTTGTTCTAGGAGGACAAGCATTTATTTATGACTACTGTTGAAAGATCAATTATATTGGATGCATGTTTCCAATACATGTAGCAAAAAATAGATTGAAATGTGTTCAATTACACTTCAGTTAACTATGATCGATATTTTGCAAGTAAACATAAATGTATGGTGAAATGGAAAACAATGTGGTTGTTGTAGATGATGCATCTGTTGTTGTTATACATTGAATTGTGTTTCGATTTCAACTATTAGTCATGAGTTTATATATCACAAACTTAAGCATTTCTTAATCATCCAATCTTGATTCTTAAGTTCTATTATGCTTTTCACACAAGTAGTATTTTAGGATGGTAATGTTTTGAAAGGTGGTGAATGCATTACTTATGAATGCAATGTTCTTTTCTGCACCCAAGAGTTGTTATTTTCTATTTATGTTATCACTACCATCGGATGGGGTTTATTGCTTTCAATGTAACTACATTTTTGTTAACACTTGTTTATTATAGAGGTTCAATTATAGTTCAAGTATGTGATACATGCAACAAAACATATTTAATTGTGTTTATTTATAGTTCAATTGGAAATAATGACAAACGCTTTCTTTCATGGGGTGGGGAATGTTTGTTATCCCTCTAGAGTCAATTGTGTTCTCAGTATAAGAATTTTGCTGGAGTTTATGCAATGCAACAATTTTGCATTAGTTATGCATCCAATCTAGATTCTTCATGTTTGATATGCATACCTTACAAGTTAAATGTGATGTTAATATGTCATTTTGATACAAGTTGATGGATTCAAGATGTATCTAATGTTGATTAACATGGTCACTTGTGTGTTTTGCATTTTATTTTATTTTCCATGTGAACTCTTGGAGAGGGTCTTCTGGTCTGTAGAAAGGTACAATACACTTTTAGGTATTGTTCAATGCAACTCCGCTTATATTGGACACATGTTTTTGCTATGTCTAACAAACAACATATCCCAATTTGTTGAATAAGAGTTCACTTTAGCAGTATAGTGATATTGCTCCATTCCTCCCTCAAGGAAGATGAGCGAAAACATTTTGTTAAACCCAATGTCGCATAACACGAGAGATGGGGAGATTTGTCATATAGAATGTCCTTTTGGTGTACTTATGTATGGCAGTTCAACCCATGATGAAGGGGTCTATTGAGGGTTATCTTTGATTGGCATATGGTGTGAATCAATGAATTTTTTTATAACTACTATCAAATAAAAATTCACTTATATTATTTGCACATGTATGTGATTAACCATCTTGTACTTCTATATTATTGCAAGTCAGTGGAATTGGTAATTTTGCATTGGAATGTCATGACATATATATGTTTGTGACGGTGGTAGTGAAACCTATAATGAAGCTTTTGACAATTCACACAATAAGCAATAAAACTAACAATAAGGATATGGAACAGGTTTATGCTATGCACATACATCCCCTCATAGCTTGGACAACCGAGCCTTTCAGATAACTAAACAATAATGAAGGGTGCATAAAACCATGTTGTATTTAGGTTTATAATTGTAAGTGAAGTTTTTTTTCTTGTCTTCTCCATGATGACAAAGTGAATATCAAATGCAGAGAGATGCACTTGACCGTTCTCTAGTTTTGCGCATAATTTTTGTTACTCACTAAAATTGGCTATTTGGGTCACAACATGGTGAATAAATTGGGGATCATGACTCTATTCACTCGAAAGCATAATCAACCTCTCTAGGGGTTGTACAATAAGTAATATAGCTAACAATAGGAATATGGAACAATCAAACAACGTCCAGATACAACCACTTCACAAAACAATACACCTCGGAGAAGTGAAGCCTTGACACATACAAAAAACTTGCACCTAACCACGTCTTTTTTTACCTCGGTAACAGTAAGTCATTTTTGTCGTTATTGCCTTCCACTTGAGGATGAAGTAAATATTATTTGTTAATCTGTGCACTTCACCATTATTTATTTTGTCCTTCGTTTCTTTGAGTCACTGTAATGTGAATTTTTGTTTTCCAACATGGTGAACAATATGGGGATATTGATTGCATCTCATGGATTTTGAAATGAACGTTTCTAGCATTTGTATTATATATAATAAATCTAACATTTTGGAGAACTCACAAAACAAAACATTTCAACCTCTTTATTCAGAAGAAGATAGGATGGATTAGAGTAAGCCTTCATTCATATGAAAACTTAGACACCGGTGCAGATTACCTCCTTGTGTTAACTGTGTTAACAATATGTCATGTTTTCCATTATGTTTGTCACTAGCAGGAAATAACCCATATTTATCCCACAACTATTCACACACTTTTATTAATCTATAATTCTTTGCTCCTAGTAGATAGAATATATAAAGGCATCACTGACTACGTTATGACATTGAATCAACAAATAAGATGTGAGAGGGTAAAATGACATCTTAGCAAAATGCCTTATCTCAGTGAAAATTGACTGGGATACCACATTGCGGTGAACATGTTAAAAATAATTCATGTTTGTCATTCGAGCCTGGGGTTGTTGGAAAAAGGAAAGATTATTCCTGCAACAAGGCACTTAACCATTTTTATAATTGTTGCTACCCTTCTTTTAGTCACTACAATTGGTCAACTCTACATCGAAATATGGTCATTTTCAATAGGACAATGTTGCTAATCTACTAGATTCTAATGTAACTTTGGAGGGATGGATGGACAAATGATAGCATAAATTATGAAAAAATGGACCATTTAAAAAAAAATTTATCCACAACCAAGCTGTAAGGGGAGCAAAATACCATCCTCACCTCAATCATTTGAGCAAACCACAAATTGTCGAAGGGTGTACACAACCACACCACATTTACCATGATTTAAAATAGTCACGTTATCCGTTCTTGCCCATGATAGGAGGAGAAAGAAAATAATATTTTCCCTTCTACACACATAACCATTTATAATTTGTCCTTGTTTGGTGCTAATAATTGAATGAAATAATTTGGCATGTCAATGTGGTTAACTATATTCAAATTGTGATGGTAATTGGTAGAAATTGACATCAAAATTTGGAGGGGTCTAGCCACACCAAATTCAACTATAAAACTATGGAATGTTTTAAAAAATTCAATATCAACCTCTAAATAAAAATAGATAGCATGGACAACCAAAGTCTTGAAGCATACCAAAACTTGGCAATCAATGTGGATAACCTTATCATCTTAAGTGTGATAACAATGTGTCGTGTTTTCCATTACGACCATTGATAGAAGGACAAGGACCATATTTTTTCATGCAAGTACGCACAACCTATTATTAATTAGTGATATGGTGTTGTCATTGGACAAATTAACTATATTCATATTGTCATGGTAATTGCTAGAAATTGAGATCAAACTTTTGAGGGGTCCACCCATAGAAGCCATCTATCCTGACGCAAAAAGTGACACGATAGACGCAAAAAAGAATGCATAATATGTATGTTAAACTCACACGCCATACCTCATTCACATTTACGCAAGCTACTTTTGTTGGTAATGTTAATAGATGGAACACACATTTTGACTGTGTCTGTATGCATCCATTTGCATTCCTCTCCCGCCCATCTACTTCTTCATTAAAATATTATTCCGCACATTTATTTAGGCGGTTAGAAATTATTCGAGCTCTCTGATGGTTAAAAATTTCATTTTTTTTGCAGATTCTTTATTTTATTTTTGAAATTTTTTAAGCATGTATTTATTAAATTTGTTTTTAATTTTTTAGAATGTTTTTTCATATTATTTTTTCAAAATCCTCATTCTTATATTTTATTTTCAAAACTTAATATTGTTTGTTAATATTAATTTTTAATTTTATATATAATAAACAATTATATATATACGATTTATTATAGATATTAATAGATATATCAAAATTATTATATTATACTAATATTATAAAAATAATATAAAATATTTTTGTTATGTTACCTTGTTAAGTTTGAGAGTAGAAAAATAAAAAAATTCTCAATATAATTTGAAATCTTGAAATGAAAAACAAAAGTTATTAATTTAATTTGAGTAGAATAAAAAACTAAAATAATTGTAAATTAAAATTAAATGACTTGTCTGTAATAAATTAATCATATCAAATAAAATTGTATTGCTAGTAAAATGAGATAATTATTTCGACAAATAAAACAAATTTAAGTAGACATATTATTCATATTATAGTAATATTAATATGTATATTTTCACTTTAAAAAAACATAAATTTTTTTTTGGTTGGTAATATTGAGTTATTTTATTGGATATCAAACGAGATTACATATGCATCCTTTAACAGTAAATCGGCTTGCTATGAAAAACCTACCTAAGGAGTCTCTGCTCCTTTACAATTACTTTTATACTATTCTTAACTAACTTCAGCAAGAACTATAATTCAAATACTATCTTGATCAGACATAAACATATTACATAATAGGGCCCGTGGCCTGCAACTAGCATAACTTTTTTGCAAAAGCGGGAAAGGGTTTTCTATGACACTCTCGACATCATCCAGCAGATTCTTTCTTCTCTTGACACCGTGGCCTTGGCTAGCTTGGTCTGCCTTGCCTCCTCTTTCCTTGAAGCCCTTCTTCGGCTAGATTTTCTGTAGAGGGTCATTTTCAAAATTCCAAAAAGATATCTATTTATCTTTGAAAATTTTGGGGTTACCTTATGCTTTGCTTATGCAAAGTTCTTCCCTTTACGCTCAGTTTGAGAGCATTTCTTCTTTGGCACCACCATAGCCAGCAACAACATCTTTTCCTCCTCCAATCGCTTTTGCGCCTCCATTTCCTCCTTTACTTTTTACCAGCCCACCTTTGCCCTTTTTATCATCAAGGGCTTGTCAGCTTGCGGGCGCCACCTAAGAAAGGGAACCAAACCGTAGCGGCGTGCATCATCATCTTCCGTGAAACATTCAGAGAAGTCCTGCCCAATGTTCGGAATAGACCATTCAAGCATAGAGTCGAGCTCTCCTAACATGTCATCTTCAAACAACTCCCTTATAATCTGGTCAACTTCATCAATCTCCTCACCAATTTTGAGCTCCCATGCTATAATAACAGTAATTACATCGAGGTTTGTTCGGCGCTTAATCCTTCGCCCCTGAAATTGTTCTCCAATGACCTCCAACACTGCCTCCACCATTTTAAACGACTTGATTTTTATCAAGCCCTTAACTCGCTCATAGCTCACGGGGCCTTTAAAGGCTTTCATCTATTTATCAGAATCGATACAGAATGTTGCCTCCATTGTTCACTCTGTCAATGCTCACTTTCTTAATTTCAAACAAAGGATATGTTACTTTGCCTTTGTGAGTGAAATCTTGCCAAGCACACCATTTAAGCTGGTTGGCTTTGCATTCCCACACTTTGTCATGACTCTACAGCCTACCCAACATTAACTATAATGAATATCTGTCCTTCGATATTCCCATTTTGAGAGTTCCCATAAACTGCTTCTGTCACCCCTGTCCTTTCAATCCGCCCCTTACCTCTGTAATTATTAGAGTTATGCTCAACTTTAACCATAAATTTATATCACCCCTGTTGGGTGTGTCATCTAATAATTTTCCAAAGTGTTTTTAGTAAAGTCTTCAACTATAATTTTGTTAGCATTATCAACGGTAGTAGCCCAATTGGCTATTATGTCAGCCTCTACATTACCCTCCCATAATGTGTGACTAATTCTGAATTTTATTAAATTCTGAAGAAGGTTTACAACCTCCCGAATTATACCATTAATAGACTAGGTCTAGGAGTGTCCTTTCTTGATTGCTTCAATGATTATCTGAGAGTCTCCTTCTAAATATAGTCTTTCCACCCCCAATCTTTTTCCTAGCTTAACTGCCAGTAGGGCAGCCTGTGCCTCAGCTATAGTGTTCATTCCAAAGCCTATCTTCTGAGCTACCAATGCTATCATGTTTCCATCACTAGTTCTTGCTATAGCCCCCACTCCTGAGATCCCTGGGTTTCCTTTCGAGGACCCATCAAAGTTTATTTTTGTCCACCCTATATCTGGGGGGAACCATTTCACATCTTTTCTACTCATTTTAATGTTTCCGCCATGATTGCCATCATTCTTATACCTGACTTTTATTCTTGGCCACTGTTTGTGTATATATTTGTCCCAAGATGAAAAGATTATATTAGAATGTAACTTACCTACAGCCGAGCTCATAACTTCATGTATGGAAGCATTTATTCTAGATTTGATCTTTTCTAGTGGCTCAGAAGCATCCTGAAAGATTCTTCTATTTCATTCCTTCCATATTTCCCATATAATAATTGATAGACAAACTATCCATATTTTTGAGAAGGTTGATTTCCTTTGATCCCCCCACCACAATTTGAATATGTCCATAAGTGATCTCGACATTGGCCCTACAAAATTTAATTTTGTTCTTACCATTTCCCAATATTGTTGGGAAAACACACAATGAGCAAAGAGGTGATCTGTATCTTCAGTAGCATTATTACATAAAGTGCACCTTGATGGTCCTATAAAACCATACTTTTTCCTTCTTTCCTTTGTTAATACCCTTCCTTGAATAGCTAACCATGCAAAGGCTCCCGCTTTTTGCAAGCAATCTTGATCCCAACACAATCTATAAGGCCACTCACTTGTAGTTTCCTCATTTAAAAGTATATTATATCCCAATTTAGCTTAATACCTCCCACTTTTTGCTGCACTCCAAATAATCGTGTCTTTTGTTGCTGTCAACTGAAGTGGACGATTATTGAGATTATTTATTAGATCCATGCAGCTTTTCTCATACCCACCTTCAATAGTGATCTCCTTCCATTTCCATTGTGGTCCCAAAGGGCCTTGAAACTGTTCCATATAATCTCGGACTTTATCCCCCCATAAATTTTTGTGCTTACCATTAATTCCTGAGAATTGTTGATGTTAGTCAGAGCTCTGTGTCCATTCCAAGAGTCCTCCCAAAATGCAGTATTTTTTCCATCACCAACCTACCATGAAATGTGGTTACAAATTAGTGGCTTTCATTCTAACATAAAGTTCTAGGTTGTTGATCCTCTGATGGGGTTCTAAATAGTAAGTATCTTGATATCTTCCATGTTATCCAAGTATTTTTCCTTGAGGATTCTAACCCACAGCTATGATGGTTTGGTATACATTTCCCATATCAATTTTTCCCCTAAGGCTTTATTGATTAACTGCCACCTTCTTATCCCAACTCCTCCATTTTCTTTGATTTACATATCGTGTCCCATGCTACTAATGGTATTTTATCCTCCTCCTGTCCACCATTCCAAAAAAAAATTCTCATCCTTTGTTCGATATATTTTAAAACTTTGATGGGGATCTTTAAGCAGCTCATTGAGAAAATCGGGACTGTAGATATCACTGATTGTAACATCAAAATACGTCCTGCATAGTTGAGCCATTTTCCTTTCCAACTATCTAAACGTTTAACACAACTGTCTACCAAGTCTTTCCATAAGTTTTCCTTAGAGGCCCCTGCAAAGAGTGGTATTCCTAAATATCTATTTGGTAGGGCCCCTGCCTTCATTCCTAATACTCTAAGCACATGTTGTTAAATAGGGATAGAGGTGTTGAAGAAGAACACCTCAAATTTGTTACAATTGATAAATTGACCCAAAGCTGTACTGTATTTATCTAGAGTGGCCTTTATTACTCTGGCCTCTCTTGCCAAAGCTTCCCCCATGTGGTAAGTATCATCGACAAATTGGAGATGTGTAATTGGATCTAGCCCTTGGGCTATCTTGATCCCTTTCCATTCACCCCGGTCCCCTGCTAATTTGATTGCTCGGCCTAAAACTTCAGCAAGAGTAATGAACAGAAATGGTGAGAGAGGGTCACCTTGCCTAATGCCAGTAGTAGTTTCAAAAAAACCTTGCGGGCTGCCTTTGATAAGTATTGAGAAGCGTGGAGTAGTAATACAACTCAATACCCATTCACACCATCTATCTTCAAACCCAAATTTACGCAACACCTTTAATAAGAAAGCTCTATTAACATTATCATACGCTTTTTGGATGTCTAGTTTGATCATCATACCTAAATTTTTTCCCAATTTAGTAGAATGTATATCTTCATGCACAACTATAATTCCCTCATAAATTGATCTTCCTGGAGAAAATCTACTTTGCTCTATTGAAATTAGTGTTGGCAACACTAATTTCAAATGGTTTTCCATTACCTTAGCAATTACCTTATACACTATGTTGCATAGAGAAATAGGTTGAAAGTCAGCAAGTGTTTCTTTTTTCCTTTTCTTAGGTATCAAAGTTAGGAAGGTGTTATTAAATTCCTCGAACATGAAACCACCTCTTCTAGATTCCTCAACCACATCTCTTAATTCTTTCCCAACAATGTTCCATGCATTTTGGAAGAACAAAGCTGGAAATCCATCCAGACCCAGGGCTTTATCACTACCCATACTGAAAAGAGCCTTTTTCACTTCAGCTTCACTTATAGTCTTCATAAGCATGCTAGTATGCTCATTTGTTACCAGAGTTGGAATAACTTCCAGAAGGTTGTTATCCACCTCCACCATGCCTAGTTGTTTAGCAAAGATCCCTGAAAAATAGTCTACTGCCACTTTATTAATTTGTTCTCCTTCAAAAATATTACCTTGTTCATCCTTTATTGTAAATATCTTATTTAAAGATCTTCTTCCTTTAACTGAATTGTGAAAGAACTTAGTATTTCTGTCCCCTTCCTTCAGCCAAAGCTCCCTTGACTTTTGCCTCCAAAAAACTTCTTCTCTATTTAAAACTTCATTATACTTTTGCTTCAATTCAGCTTCTTGATTGAAAAGGTTGCTATCCATACCTCCTTGAGCTGTGATTTCATTTAAAGCTGCAAGTTCATTTTCCAGTTTGAATTTTTCCTTAAAGATATCTTTAAAAACTTCCCTATTCCAAATTTTAAGGTTCTCCTTTAAAAATTGAAGTTTTTTGAAGAATATAAAGGCACAATTACCAGATAATTTTGGGGCATTTATCCACCATTCATTAATTAATGTCAAGAGACCTTCCTCTCGGAGCCACATTTTTTCAAATTTGAATGGTGCCCTTTCCGGAGATGCATCTTCTAGTAGCCTTAAGCAAATTGGGAAGTGGTTAGATCCGGTTATTGGTAATATTTCTACTTGAACCAACCATTTAGTATTATCCCAATTGCCTCCCAATAAAAATCTGTCTAACTTTTCAGCAATGTTTGTGTATCCCATCCTTCTATTTGTCCATGTATAAGTTCCATTTTGGAAGTTTACATCTTGTAGTTCATTAATGCCCACAAAATCTGCAAATTCCTTTTGACTCTGACTAATCCATCTTTTTCCTCCCAATTTCTCTGTCGGGGAAAGAATTGCATTGAAGTCACCTCCCAACACAAACAAGTTATCCTTCACCTTATTAATATCCCATGTTAGGTTTGTCCATAATTGTAATTTCTCTGCCTGATTACATGGGCCATAAATATTGAAAGAAAAAAAAAATGTGTTCATTTGGAAAGAAAGGACTTTGATTAATTTCCAATGTTTACCTTCCTCAACTACAGTGATCCCTACACTTGATTCCTTCCAAAGGATTCCCAATCCCCCGGAAGCACCTTTATCTTCACTAAAGAATCCATTCCATCTTCCAAAATTTCTTTTAAACTGTAAAATACCATCACCACTAAGCTTTGTTTACTGAAAAAAGACTAAATCTAGTTGGTCTTGATCAAGACATCTCTTGATCAAGTGCCTTTTGTCAAGGGCATTGCAGCCCCTGACATTCCATGATAGGAGCCTCATGGCTTTCGGGAAGAGGGATATCCTCTTCCCCACCTTAGCAATTTTGACTGATCCGAAGCATTTCCAGCCATGGAAAGCTTAGCCTTAGTTGATTTACGCCCTCTCTGTAGTTTCTGCTTTACATATGGTTTCTTTATCTTTGACTCAGTTTGACTAACAGTTCTTTGCTCCAATATGGAAATTTTATCATTAAATCCTAAATTATCTTCACCACCTTCTTCCTCACGGGTTCCATATTCTAAATCTGTGTTCTAGCTGTTCTCTTCATTGTTATCCATGTCCTTCATACTTTGTTCTAGATTTTTGATCTGTGTAATTTGTATGTCTTTGCAAAAGCCTGAAGCATACTCATCCATTACTGTTGTAAAGTGATCTCCATGAGCCGCAAAATAATTCTCTTCAAAAGGTGATTCAGGTTTGGAGCCTCTATCTATGGCTGCATATTTATTGGTGTTGGGAGTGTGTAGCTCTTCCTCCCATGTGTCAAGCACAATCAAATCCCCTTCACCCGCCTCCCCCACTGGTAGGGCTTCTTTCAAAGGAGGGCAGTCAACTGGTGAGAAAGAGGTCTCCTTGACAATTCGAGTTGATTTTGGACTATCCATATGTTGATTAGGAGTAGTAGCTATATTGTTCTCTGTCTGCAACTCCAAATCCCTGGAAGGTTCTGGGCAAATAACTAATTGTGGTTGTTGAACCATGGCTAGCTCTTGTCTGGCAATCATTTCTTCTTCAAAACCTATAGACCAATCCGAGATTCTAGTTCTCTATCTTTCTATATCTTTGATCCAGTCTAAGGATTTATGGATTTCCAATCTTTTTCCCATTTTAGTTGCCTCCAAAGTCTTATGGTTAGTATCCATAGTCTCCACCTCAATCTTTAATCTCCATTCACCATGTCCCGACCCAAGAACCACATAGTCGGGGATTTGATAGCATTTCTGAATTTTGACCAACACTTTGGAGTATATGTATAGGTCGTTATCATCAACTGCATCCTTAGCTTGGATAAAGGTCCCTAAGCAATTCCCAATACTTTTTAATGTTTCCTTATCTTTGTATTCCCATGGGAGGTTATGAAGTTTCAACCACACCGCAATATTTTCTACTTCTTTATCTGGATTGAAGTTTGGTTTCCAATCTCTTATATAGATACCCTTCCCATCCATGATATAGGGGCCATTATTTAGAATCCATTCCTTATCTTTTTGTGAGGGACTAATGATCATTAGGAATTCATTAGTAAGGGTTTTGATTTTGAATTGACGACCCCAGTTGCTCTCTATCCATTTTTGAATTTTTTCTATGGAAGGCCACGGGCCAATCCACTTCATGTAGAATTCCCTCTCTTGCATTCTGATAACCGATTCACTCCACTGTGCATTATTAATGAATAAAGAAGTAGCTCTAATAGTGGGAAAATCATCTACCTTTATGCCTGTTATAGGAATGTTCATTTTTGGTTTTGTTGTTGTGCCCTCGTTGCATCTACTTTTGGGCGCCAAAATTTACCTTCAATTTGTTTAAAGGTGAAATTTTGTGGGCGTTTGAAGGATCCACCAGGCTTCCAACTAAAGGGTGCTCTGTTCTCCCTGTCCCGTCCATTCCATCACCTAGCATCATTTTGCATTGCTTGCTGCCGTGGGGGAATCCATCCCGCTTGATGATTTAGCCTTCCTCTGCCCTCTATTATGTTTTGTTGCCATCTGTATTGGATCAGCTGATCCTTTTGAAAAGCATTCCTTAGGTTGTATCCCGCTCCTTTTCCCATGGGATTTAACCATTGACTCTGTCTCCTATATCCAAACCCTTTTGATCCATGTCTGCGCTTAGCTAGTCTACGTCCTCCCTGATCGTTACTCTCAAGCCCATATTCTCTCGAACCCTCTTCTGCAAACCCCCAATCTCCTAATTTATTTCCTCCTAGGCTTCGACTTCCCGATCCATTGCCTCCAGACCCAAGACCACTGGAGCCTCTGCCGTTAATACCATACCCAGCAGATCCAGTTCCTCCCTTACCACGACCTCCTTGACCAGATTCTCCATGGCCATAGGCACCATAGCCATTACCTCCATATTCGTTGCCTCCATAGTCGTTACCTCCAAAGCTGTCGCCCATCCCGCTTAAAAAAATAAAAATATAATTAAAATATAATATAAATTTAAGTTATATTGAGATAATTATCATGCTTACTAAAAAATATATAAATTTAATTATTACTAATAATAGTAATTATGTTAAATTATTGACTACAAATTTTTTAAAAATTAAATAAATAAAATGAGCAAATAATATAAACAAATAATAATAATCACTCAATAGTTCATAAATAAAATACAATGATCATTAAATAAATTAAAAAACCTTAACATTGTTTTCTAATTTTTTGAGATATCTATAATAATCATGTAATGTAGATAATATTAATCTTATAATTATTAGATTAAAAAAATGATTTAGAATTTGATATAAATGAGCAGCTTGCTAATCATATTTACAACCCAACTCTATTTGTTCACAAGATTCATTTACCATGGTATCTATTCAACTATCTAATGCAAAAGTTATTGAAGCTATCAAATCTTTAACAAAATTTCTCAATTGTTGTAATTTTATTTAAATTTATTAATCTTTATGAATTCTTCACTTCAAAGTTTCAATGATAGAGTCTAGATAGCCCACCTCATCTTCCCTCCTTTGTTTACCCAAATTGACCTAGGTCGTTTGGTAATCTTGAGGGGTTATTTAGTTGACATATTTATGTACAATAGGAGTTGTTATTTCAATAATCATTTACCTATTTTGTGTTTTCCTCATGGCTTAGAGAATTATAGGCTTCTAAGTATTTTCTTTAATTATAATTGCATGTATTTCTACTAAATCCAATGGTTGCACTTATGTAATCCTTTTTATAGAAAAAAATCCTACTCAAAAAAAAGTTGGGCCCATGTTGCAAATGGTAAATAAATGGGAGAAAATTGACATGCCGATTGGTGAGGAGTCCTTAAAGGTGATTGCATCCAATATCTTGTTGACGAGGATTCTTCCACCTTCACTGTCCATTTTCTCCTCACAAAATGGTATGAGTGTTGTGATTTTTTCTTGAAAGGAGGAGACATAATATGTTTGCAATATATCCTCTAATCTCTTAAATTAGTATTCCACCTATTCCAACACAATCTCTGTAGAATCTTTTCTCCATTCGCCCTTTTAAGCCTCTTGAAAGCATTGGAGTTGTACAAGTAGGTACCTTTGGTGGAAACCTCGTAGGAGGATATGAGAAGTAGTTCTTTTAGAGGAGAGGGGTTTGATTAAGTTACCTAGGAATTCTGTTTCATAAACCTAGTGAACTTGGCCTTATTAGCTTTCATATATTAGGCCTTGCATCTTGTGCCAAGAGGATAATTAGAGAGTTGGATCTTAATGAAGCATACTTTTTTTTGTCTACCACTATATTGCTTCTAGAACTATTAGGGTTGAGAAGTTTGGTAGGGTCTTAGATTTTATTCAATTCTTCTCATGAAGGAACCTAAAAAAATTTAGGGAACTTTTATTGTTAAAGGTATATCTGAGGCATACAAATCCATTAATACTTAGATTGTCTAGAATGAAATGAAGATTAGGGAGTCCATCAATTAGTATTATTTGTTATAGTTATATGTAACTACTTGGTAGGATAGACAATGCCAAAATATTAATAGAGATATGTGCACGTCGACAACATTTCATTTTAAATACAAAGTTCTAAGTTGAACTACAAGTTGTGTTTTTCAACATTCACAAACTTAGCTAATAGTTGGTAAGATGTACTTATTATCCTCATCTGATTTTATCTCAAATTAAACATTTTATTAGGAAGTTTTTAGGTTAAAATACACACTTAAGGACATGATAATTATTAAGTTTAGGTACCTTATCAAGGAAAAAATAACATGCGGAGAAAGTGAAAAAGAAGAGATTGATTGGGTATTGAGAGAACCCAAAAAAAATATTGGATGATAATGAAGGAAAATTGTCAATACTAGTAGGAAGATAAAAAAAAGTAGCTCAAAATAAGGTTGATTAAGAGACCGTGAAGAGAAAGAAACTAAGGGATATGAACTATATTATTTCTCTAATTATGTTATGTAAATGATTTTTTTATATGCAAGTTTGAATTAGGATGATCCATAGATTTTTTTCTTTTATCATTATATCTTTCCACATGAATCAAAAAAACATCTATTAACTCCTAGATCATATTCTTTAATCTCATAGAACAATCAATAGATCATATTCTTTAATATGATACAACACTCAATAGAATATATATCTCACTCTCTCCCTCTCTCCCCCTCTCTTACTCTTTCACTGATCTCCCTTCAAATTTATTTTCTCTCTCAACCAATTGTACCATCAATGTTGGCATAGAGAATGGAGAGAGAGAGACGGTGGTAAGTAGTGTGGGGGAGATAGATAGGGAGAGAGCAATAAGGGAGGAAGAAACCTAGAGATGGAAGGGAGGGAGAAGATGAGAGACAAAAGAGTAGTTAGAATGGTTTGGGTTTACCCCTCTCTTCTCTATCTTTGCCTCCACTTATTTCTCTTCATCTATCCATGTCCCTATCACTCTCTCCCTATTTTAATTATCTCCCTCTTCCCCACCTCTCTCTTGATATTTTCCATAACCCTACCATAGATTCTCTCTTTCCTCCAAGATCCCTCTCCCTCTCTCTTCTCTCTCTCTGAACCCTAAACCCTAATTCCTAAACCCTTTAACCATAAGTTGTAGAACCTATTCTAGTTTATGAACCTTGAACCCCAAACCCTATTACCTAAACCATAATGTATAAACCCTATAACCATAAGAACTAAAATATACATCATTTCTCCCTCTCTCCCTCTCTCCCTCTCTACCCCCTCTCTTTCTCCAAACCCTAAAACCTAAAATATAAGCCCCCAGCCCTAAACTCTAAGCCCTAAAACCTCTCTAGTTTTCTTCATCTATGCCTTTTCTCCATATTCCACACATATACCCCTATCCATCTCCCCATCTCTCTCTCTTTCTATTTAAATTGACCTATTTTATCATTTTGGGTATGGTTGATATTGTAATCATTTTTTTATCCTTATGCCTAATGTTCTAAGTTGATTTATGTGACTATTGTTAGTAATAATTGAGAGGGAGGGGGGGGGGGGGGGGGAATNGGGGGGGGGGGGGGGGGGGGGGGGGGGTGAATCAGTGGCCTCAAAAATTAATCCTTAAATCAAGCCTTCAAACTTAGTACCACAAAATTATACCTCTAGTTATCTTCAGTCCTATAAGATGAATGCCTTGAAATACTTATATCAATTTTCTACTTGCCGGAATGCTTTGTAAAAATTTCTTGTGTATGTTTACTGATAAGCAGTCTTCTTATTTACCAAAACACATTAAATAACTAGTGTATACCGATCAATCCATATTTACTTAAGTGAAATGCAAAACAATAAAGTAATGACTCATAAACACATTAACACATGGATTTTTAACGTGGAAACCCTGTTAAGGAAAAAACCACTGGGACTGGTACCCCAAATTTTTACTCTTCTGAAGTGAGCTCAGTTAAGAGCCAACCCTGTTAAAGGTTACAAACACACAGTTAGGTATGACCTTGTTAGAGGATTTAAATAGATAGTTTGTCACTTAGTATCTGGCATCTAATGCTACCATCCTTGATCAAACACTCACTTGGCCTATCAATAGGTATCGGGAATATCCAATGCTACTTTGTATGATCAAACTTTTTGATACTCCTTGGGATGTATCTCAATTACAAAAGACTTTTAAGTCCTTCTGGGTTAAGAGACTTGATGCTTCAATGGTTAAACTGAAACAATAATTTGATCTGTTCACATATACAACTTGAATTGCAGATTTTCATATCTATTGTAAGTGCATTACCTTTCTGATCAATGTAATCAATTCAATACCTTTGCTCCACACTTTTCTACTCTATGATGTTGTTATCACTGTTCGTCGGTGTCCACAGAATTCAGCTCTTTCCTCAGCTTGATTGATAAGGTCTGAATGAAGACTTTCTTCTCCTTCAGAATCTCTTCAACATATATTCTCTTGTCACTCCCCTTATTCATAATGAATAAGATTGTCTCTTATATAGACATGATTTCACAATTTCTTGGCTTTCTTGATCTTGGTGTAATCCACAATTCTCGCCAATTAGATTTAAAGAAAAACTCTAGTTTTATCTCGTAGAGATCTTCTTGCCAACTAGACAAAGCAACTTTAAATCCTTTACTTATCTCTGGCTTTATCTTGTTGATTATAACAATGATAAGTATCAGTTAAGTCTATTTTTAGCTCTTGACAGCTAAGCATTTTGTCATTTCTAAACTCTCTGTTCTATCGGTCAATACTTCAGTTAGTTGTTGGTGATAATTGACTATTCCATCGGTGTGACTTCAGTTGTCTTCAGGATCTTCGTCCATTGGGAAACACTGTAATTATGTCCGCCGGGTTACACTATGCTTTTCTCGTCAGGCAACACTATGACTTTGCTCTTGTACTCTATCCGTCGGTGTGCACTCTGTCAGTGTATATAGTCACTTTGTGAATACTTGAATTATATGCATTACTGATAGCATAGCCTTTGATTCTTTGGTTCTTTGAAGTCTTTGGCAGTATGTCCATGACCATAAAAATTATATCAAGTTGACATCAATGACAATACAATACATTAACTGATTTAATGTCTTGCATTAACTTTCTTATGTCTCTGTGATCATCAACTTAACATCTTCAAACATTCAATCAGTTATAGTTCATCAATCTCTCCCTTTGGCATTCATGGCAACATACTACATTATCACACTATATTACTGCTAATACAATATGAAATATAACAATTGAAGTTCATCAAACTACCAATCTTATGTACTATAACTGATACAAATATCTGGTCCTCGGTAAGCTTATATATCTTAGATTTGATTCTTGCACCTTTCTCACTATCTTCAATCCCTTTACTGGATAGATGTAGAATCTTTCTTTTTCTGATGTGATGTGTTCTTTCCTTGTGTCAAACTCTCTCCCTTTCACTGTTCTCTTTTATTTTTGATGTCTCTTGTCAGCAATTCTCTCCCTTTGTATGTACTCTCCCTTGCTGGTTACATCTCTCCCTTTGGATGATGTGATGGATATAATATCTCCTTGAGGGATATAATCTCTCCCTAAGGGATATAATCTCTTCCTTTGACAACAATGCCAAACAAATATTTGACATTAATGCCAAACAATCCTTTCTATCCATAATATACTACTTGAATTTTCCAATCCATTAGAAATACAACAACTCTAGTGCTTGGAATAGATAAATACCTTGCTATGTATAGATTTATCTTTGAAGTCCATTTCTTTGCTTACATCAACATGAATGATATTATGATAATATGTAGGCTGATGCAGCCTTCTAGTCATTTTACTAGCCAGTAGACAAGGGTATGACCCCTAGTCTCTTTCTCAAGTACTCAAATGCATCCTTGGGCAGGGGCTTGGTGAAGATATCAGCTAATTGTTCCTTTGATTGCACATACTCAAGTATCACCTCCTTTGCTTGAACTTGTTCTCTCAAATAATGATACTTGATAGCAATATGCTTTGTCTTAGCATGCATGA
>MU225962.1:735289-752918 GCA_018584345.1 Thuja plicata | reverse complement strand
CAATTAAGGTTAAGGAATCCAATACAATCTAAGTAATTCAAAGAACAATTTACACATCTACACTTTACATTTCAAGATAATCAATTTATAAATCAAATCAACCCCCCAACACACATATTTTATCTTACATTTTAGTAACATCTCCATTCCATCCATTACATTTTGGTGACATTCTATTTCTTATGTTACACTGATAAGCAGTCTTCTTATTTACCGAAACACAGTAAATAACTAGTGTATACCGATCAATCCAGATTTACTTAAGTGAAATGCAAATAATAATGAAATGACTCATAGACACATTAACACATGGATTTTTAAAGTGGAAACCCTGTTAAGGGAAAAACCACTGGGACTGGTACGCCAAATTTTCACTCTTCTAAAGTGAGCTTAGTTAAGAACCAACCTTGTTAAAGGTTACAAACACACTGTTAGGTGTGATCTTGTTAGAGGATTTAAATAGATAGTTTGTCACTTAGTATCTGGCATCTAATGCTACCATCCTTGATCAAACACTCACTTTGCCTATCAATAGGTATCGGGTATATCCAATGCTACTTTGTATGATCAAACTTTTTGATACTCCTTGGGATGTATCTCAATTATAAAAGACTATTAAGTCCTGCTCGGTTAAGAGACTTGATGCTTCAATGGTTAAACTGAAATAGTAAATTGTTCTGTTCACATATAAAACTTGAATTGCAAATTTTTAGATCTATTGTAAGTGCATTACCTTTCTGATCAATGTAATCAATTCAATACCTTTGCTCCACACTGTTATGCTCTGTGATGCTGTTATCACTATTCGTCGGTGTCCGCAAAATTTATCTCTTTCCTCAGCTTGATTGATTAGGTCTAAATAAATACTTTCTTCTCCTTCAGAATCTCTTCAGCATCTATTCTCTTATCACTCCCCTTATTCATAATGAATAAGATTGTCTCTTATATAGACATGATTTCACCATTTCTTGGCTTTCTTGATCTTGGCGTGATCCACAATTCTCGCCAATTATATTTAAAGCAAAACTCCAATTTTATCTCGTAGAGATCTTCTTTCCAACTGGACAAAGCAACTTTAAATCCTTTACTTATCTCTGGCTTTATCTTGTTGATTAAAACAATGATAAGTATCAGTTAAGTCTATTTTTAGCTCTTGACAGCTAAGCATTTTGTCATTTCTAAAATCTCTATTCTGTCGGTCAATACTTCATTTAGTTGTCGAAGATAACTGACTTTTCCATCGATGTGACTTTAGTTGTCTTCAGGATCTCCATCCGTTGGGCAACACTATAATTATGTCTGTCGGGTTACATCGTGCTTTTCTCATTGGGCAACACTATGACTTTTCTCATCGGTAATGCTATGCATTTTCTCATCGGGTAACACTGTGACTTTGCTCTTGTACTCTGTCCATCGGTGTGCACTCTGTCACTGTATATAGTCACTTTGTGAATACTTGACTTATATGCATTACTGATAGCATAACCTTTGATTCATTGGTTCTTTGAAGTCTTTGGTAGTATGTCCATGACCATATAGATTATATCAAGTTGACATCAATGACAATACAATACATTAACTGATTTAATGTCTTGCATTAACTTTCTTATGTCTCTGTGATCATCAACTTAACATCTTCAAACATTCAATCAGTTATACTTTATCAACTATTTATATTTTCTCTTGTGAAGTCTTGAATGATTGTTTATTTTTAAAATATTACTTGATATATATTTATATGTTGGGAATGAGAATAGGGAACCTCTGCATTCCCTCCCCATATTCAAAAAAATATTTGCAACCAATGTTAGCAATGCGTGTTTGCAACTAGTATTAACAATGTGTGTTTGTTATAGTCATTACACATGTTGGAAACTGTTTGGCTATTTTTTCTACCATTAATGCCAACATAGATAACCAATTTGAGGTACCTTCATCATGGGCTAAAACTTTGTTAGACCAACACGTCATATTTTCTTCCAGGGTGGGCCAACACATCAACTTTTCCCAATTTCACAATTTTGCAAGGTCAAAGATTTTAATTTTATAAGGCACTGAGAGGGGGGGGGGGGGGAANCAACTTTTCCCAATTTCACAATTTTGCAAGGTCAAAGATTTTAATTTTATAAGGCACTGAGAGGGGGGGGGGGGTGAATCAGTGCAACCAAATATCTAGAAAATCTTTCCAATAACTTCCAAAGTAACCAACATACAACGCTAAATATAACATAAAAATATAACAAAGCATACATCCATGAAATCAATGCAAAGACACCAATCTTTATCGTGAAAATCCTTGTTACAGGGAAAAACCATGGTGGGAATTATCACCCACAAATATTACTAGTGGACAAATAATATCTGCCTTGTTAGAAGCATTAAAACCACCCTATTAAGGGCATACCCAATTAAGAGTATTTTTAGCCCCATTAGAATCTATTTCAAAAGTCTTGTTAGGAACTACCCTATTAAGGGAATTGAAACTCCTTCTGAGAGTCACACTGTTAGAGGATTTAATCTTCAAACCTATTAGGATCTTGCATACCCTATTAGGAGTAACCTTGTTAGATTATTTTGATCACAAGCCAGTTAGGATTTTCATTGAGAATGAACTCAAATAAAAATGATTTGAAAGTAGCACACTCTACTTGATAGGTCCACTTCAGCACTTCTCAAATCACTTCTCTTCTCATACACACATTCACTTCAACCACTACAATCATCATATCAACAACCTCTCACTACAACAACTTTACCCTTCAATTTCATCTCTTATATACACTTTTAGGTTAGTGAAATAACCCTACAATGTGTTACCTGTTGTCGGCCTCCAAATCCAAACAAAATACATATGCGATCACTCCAACCTAGAAAATTGAACTCCTCAAGGTCAGCCCTCAATAATACAATTCACAAATAATTCAAACTGTGACACATTATTGATCGCTACCTCTATTTCATCACCTTGACTGGACCATTTATTTGTTCTTGTCAATATCACTGGCATTTTCCTTAAATCTCCATATGTGTTAAATCAACTTATGTGATCATAGATGTAGGTAAATATGACTCTTTTGATACTTCCTATAAGATTGCATCATTTGAAACCTTCTGATTATCACCGCACACTGAAATCACTATCCCAAACTGTATTATCATCGATATAGTGAACATTTAGAAAAATTCATGTACAATCACCTTCATCATCAGTATAATTGATCTTTCATGATGTAGACTTGTTTCCAGTAATGAAAATACTACAACATTCACCTCATGATCTAGGATATGATCATATTTCTCAGATGCCAACAATCTCCCCCTTTGGCATTGATGACAACCCTTAGAAAAATTGCTAAGTATCTGACTAAGAAAAAAAAAATGCAAGTACAAAGACAAAATTTAGAATTACTCCCCCTATGGTAATTACAAATAGATTATGTATGTACTACTCCCTTATACATGATACTTAGCCAAAAAGATTCACTGTATACTACTCTATCTTCTTCCCCTTACTATCATCTCCCCCTTTGACAATAATGACAAAGGTATTACAATAAATGATTAGAACAAAATTTTATTCATAGAGAGTAGCATATACCTATTACAATTTGCTAAATACATCACCAAAATTGGTCTTTAAGACTTGTAGGTTAGTTTCCCAGGTCAGTCTCCCATAACCTCTTGAGATGTCCAGTAATCACTATCTGATGAGTTAGCAGATAGGTGAGCTCCTCCAATTCTTGCACTATACTCATATCAGGTAGAGCTAATATGACTATTGCATCTTTAACCCCTTTCTGCAAAATTTCCAAATTTGGAATCAGTATACTCTACATCTCTAACAATACTAAGACCCTTTAACCTGCTCAGTCTTATAAGTTTTGATCTTATAATTAACATTTCTCTCTAATGCTCTAAAAAACATAATAGAATCATTCATTGGATGAAAATTTCCAACTAACTTTTGTAGATACTATTGAGCTTCAACTCTTTTGTGCTCAATGTCCTTCAAAAATTGTGATAAATTAGAAATAGAAGTAAGAATCTTACCACCTTCTACCAGATCTTGTTTCACCTTGTTAATCTCAACTGCCAATGATCCTTTGTGAAATTCAATCTACTAGACTAACTTCTCTGATATCTTCCTTTCATAATCCTTCTCTGCCTTTATAACTTCTTCATCTTCTAGACTTTGTATTTTTTCACTTGCAGCTGTCACCAACTGACCCAATTGTTCAATAGGTGCAATCTTCTCATCATAAGTTGCTTGAGACACAAGATTAGACAATATATCTCTTGCATTTTGTATAATTTGTGCCTCCTACTTATTTTGATATCTTATTACCTTAGACTTAATGGTCATAGCAACATTTATCAACTTTGTTGGGCTCATTTTACTGAGATCTATTGGTCCTTTAAGGATCAGTATGTCATCTTCATCCATTTTATCAAAAAATTGTTAAACAATAGACATATAAGATATAACCTTTTCCTTTCCTCTGTTTGTTGTCAAATCCTTTTGTGGTTCTTGCTTTTCCTTATCTCGTTTCTTTTGCACCTCCTTAGTATGTGCATGCACTTGCTTCTCTTTGTCTTCTGCTTCACGGGTTATCTCTACTATTGGTTCTTATTTTTGCTCACCGGTAGGAACATTGACTGTGGAATCATCAGTCATAACTTTTCTATTCGTGCAAAGTCCTTTTGTTCTTCTGGAATATCAATGATAGGAATATCACCTGAGGTGTCCATAGTGTCCTTGGGCTCATCCAAATACACATTATCAAGTGTGATCTTCACACCATCAACCATTAATCCATCATCAATATATGTAATCTCAAGTTCACTATCATCTTTTCCTTTCTCCTCTTCATCGTTATCTTGATCATCCTCCTTTTCTTCCTCAAGATCTAATAATTTCTTCAAGATACTCATTGTTTCCTCTTGCACTGATTGAGAGTCACCGATCAATAATATTATAGTTCTTGACTTAGTCTTGAACTTAGGTCTAACTTTCTTATGTGTCTCCTTCCTCTTTAGAGATATCTGGTTGTAAATGGACTAAGTTATATTCAATTACTTCCTTTTTTTACTTTAAAATTGTACACCACCTAGCTTCAATCTTAGCCTACAGAGATGCATGGATTTGTCCTTGTAATTCAATAAGTGCTTTGCTCAAATTGTCATACTATACACAACTGCATCTTCAATCTTTCTCTCATCTTCTTCATTTAATTTGTCATAGAACTTACTTACACCAACAAGTACACCCCATTTCTTGACTCTTGCAACAATATTGTCAACATAAATGAACTTACCAAAATCAATCTTGATAGATTTTGTAGTAGGTGGTCCAAATAACTTTGATCTTTTTCCACTTGCCTTCATCTTCTTTTGTTCTTCATCAGACTCTATTTCTTCTACTTCTGTTTCTTCTTCAATCTTCTTAAATATTTGAGCCTTCTCCTTCTTCCTTTTTCTAGTGGTATCCTTCACCTTTGTAGGTTCAGGTTGAGTAGGCTTTTGCTTTCTTTTGACTAGTGCATTTGTAGGAGGAGTGACTTTCTCCATCTTAACTGTAACTATGGCACTTCTTGTTTGTCTACCTATTGGGACACTACCGATTGTAGAAGAAATAATTTCTACATCTTCATATTATACAATAGTTTTTTCTCTAGATGTTCTTGCTTTCTCAACAACATGTTTGGCCCTTTATTTTTTTATGGCTTCCTATGTAAAGTCTTTCTTCAATGCAAATTGTTCCACCTCTTTTCTAATCTTCTTCTCAATGATCAGTTTGGTCAATTTTCTATGTACTTCCATGCTCTTTTCCTCATAGGTTCCAAATCTAGGCTCATTTTGATCTACCAGTTTTGATAGTAGATCTTTTAGCATGTAATATTACCATATCACCTTCTACTTCATATCTCATGGGCATGGCCCAAGATGTTCTAGGCACTACTGCCTCTATGTGACTAGTGTCAGTATCTACTATAAAACATATATCCTCCTTGTATTTCTCAAAAACATGAGGTGGTATCCTTTATCTTTGATGCATTCTTCTTTGAAAGTCTTTGAAGTAGCCCCAAACTTTCTCATTAAAGCTATTTCCCAATAATCTAATACAATTCCTCAGTTGAACTACAACTGGTGTACCTTCTATCCAATTTATTGTACCAACACCAAGAAAGTAATTCTGAAGGTAAAAGAACAATCCCATAATGAATTGATTGAATTTAAATAGTCATCTCTTTTCCTTTCCGATCTTCTCCATGTTCAAGAATAATTGATCTCTCATCGCAACACATAGATCATACTCTGCATTTTCAATCACCATTCTATATGCACTGCAGATTGCAGCAGTGGGTACATTGTTGGTTCTTCTAGAGTGAAAGACCTTGTATCCTATCACCATAGATGAAAATCTCATATTTAGGTCAAGGATGTCATTGATAGTCATCACTCTCTTATCCCACTTTGATTTAGTTAACTTTGTGACTACATCCTGTGAGATTGACCTAAGTATCAGTACTTCACCAGTTGCAAATAAACCTATCACTACATGTATGGCCTTGTTAGTAATCTTATGT
This sequence comes from Thuja plicata, assembly GCA_018584345.1. NCBI lineage: Eukaryota > Viridiplantae > Streptophyta > Pinopsida > Cupressales > Cupressaceae > Thuja > Thuja plicata. The sequence continues at coordinate 746,331 of MU225962.1, read as the reverse complement.
GGACAATCAAACCATATAAAATGGTCATGCACTCATCTCAACACATACCTGACTTGATCTTCTTAAAAATCATCAGGGAAATTGATCACATGAGCAAAACACTTGTCTGCAACCACTTAGTGCTCATCCTATAATACCAAATCTCTACACAACTTCTCATATAGCAAAAGAATATGAGATTCACCTAGATCTTAAAAGTTACAGTGAATATATGATCACACGTCCTCAATATGCATCACACCGTAGGGCACGCTGGATAGGGAACCCTTTGGATAATCTTTGATCGATTTGAAAGGATGTTTCTTAAACTCTGGCCTAGATCTCTCAGTAATCTCTACAATAATTGGTGTATCCATCTTTCAAAGAAAAAATTCAAGCTCAGAAGATCAAATAAATACCTTTCCAATCACCACTCGACAAAACTTTAAACCCTTGTTGTTTTCTTCACACAATCACTACAAAATCTTTAAACAATCAACTTGAATGTTGTCAAGTTTCTCAAACTTCACTTCTGGTGCTCTGTATCTTCTCTCCAAATGTGTAGGTGCTCAATAAGACCTAAAAATCACCTTTTATCTATCTTTTCTTTATAGTATTAATTTCATAACCGGTTTCTAAAAAACATCATATACCTTCAAAGATCTTGTTAGTGATTAACCAAAACTTCATGCGGTTAAACATAACTTCATACTATACATCAAAACAATCATATGCATATAAATATGCAAATAGAACTTACTGCACATGCATCTAGGGGATCTTCAATAGATTCAACACTGTTTTATTCCCCTAAGTCAGTGATGACTTAGTTAGATGAAGAATTCTCGACACTTGGTGATGATGTGGTATCTTCAGATGGTTTGTCTTCACTCTTTTGTCCAAATCTTCTTCATCTGATTCTTGGTCTCCTCGACATTTGCAACTTGCTTTCCATTTTTCTTGTCTGACTCATCAACTAGTTGGTTCACCTTATTGCTCCTTTCTCTACAAAACCTTACAATGTGTCCTATCTTGTGACAATGAAAACATGCCATACATGTTGATCTCCAAGGTCCTGCATTTCCTTTATTTGTCCTTAATCTGTAGTTGATTTGTGTTTGTCCATAGTTATGACATCCTTTTCTTGCACTCATTAGCTCTATGTCCACAATTATTGCAATTGTAACAATGACCATGAAAATTACTTGGTATGGCATTAGGTCTAACAATTGGAATACTAGATTTGACATTTGTCTTACAAAAAATTAGAAGTATGTCCAACCTTACGACAATTGAAACAGACGAGTTTATAAGATCTCTTACCAGATTTCTTTGGGGTTACCTTTGGAGAGGTTTTCTCATCTTGCATGTCCTTCTTGGTTCTAGATGATTCTCTAACTTCATAACTCTTGTAGAAAATACCATGCTTCTCTCCATTCATTCTCTGATTCTTGAGTTGTTCATCAAGGTTTGCAGAACTTTCATTAAATTTCTTGAGTAAATCATTTACAACCTTCAACTCACCTTTCGGTTTCTCATTTTCTTTCATCAGATTTTCATTTTGCCTTAGGGCTTATTGATTATTTTCAATAGTTTCTTGTAGATGTTCATTTGTATCATGTAGATGTGCATGTAATGTACCAACCTCTTGTTCAGATTTGAAAAACGCATCCTCCTTAGCTTTTCAAGCTTTATCTTTGGCTTTTAGGGATTCCTCTGCCATTGTCCTTGCTTCTTCTTCAGTGTTCCTTGCTTCCATTTCTTGACCCATCCTAATTGAAAAGGATTCTAACTCTCTCTTTAGATTCTTTTTGAATCCATGCAATTTCTTATTCTCCTGGGTTAAAGCTTCTAGGGAATCTTCAGACTCCTCAGACCCACTTTCTTCACATAGTTGATCAATGAGATCTTGTCTCTTAGATAATTGTTGAGCATGTTCAGACCTCTTAGCTATTTATTTGTTGAGTTTCTCCTTAAACTATTAAATGATCTCTTCTGCATCTTCAAGTTGTCTTTGATATCTCAAACTCTCCATATCTTCCTTAAGTATCCTTCCCAAGCTGTTAGGTTTCTTCAAGGGAACTTGGCTTTGATACCAATTGTTAATTTTATAAGGCATTCAAAGGGGGTGGGGTGAGCCAGTGCAACCATAGGTCTACAAAATATTTCTAACAACTTGCAAAGTAACCAACATGCAAAGCAAAATATAACATAAAAGCATAACAAAGCATACATCCATGAAATCAACACAAAGACAACAATCTTTATCGTCTAAACCCTTGTACCATGGTGGGAATTATCGCCCACAAATCTCACTAGTGTAAAAATAATATTTTCCCTATTAGGAGCATTACAACCACCCTGTTAAGGGCATACCCCATTAAGAGTATCTTTAACCCGGTTAGAATATTACAAAATTCATGTTAGGAACTACCCTGTTAAGGGATTTGAAACTCCTTTTGAGATTCACCCTGTTAGAGGATTTAATATTCACAACTGTTAGGATCCTACATACCTTGTTATAGGATTTTGATCACAAGCTGGTTAGGACTTGCCTTGAGAATGACCTCAAACAAAACTATCTGAAAGTAGCACACTCTGCTTGGTAGATCCGCTTCAACACTACTCAAATCAGTGCTCTTCTCATACACACATCCACTTCAACCACTACAATCACCACATCAACAAATTCATGACAAAAATAATTTTACCCTTCAATTTCATCTCTTATATACACTTTTAGGTCAGGGAAATAACCCTAAAATGTGTTACATATTGTCGGCCTCCAAATCTAAATAAAATACATAAGCGATCACTCCAACCTAGGAAATTGAACTCCTCAAGGTCGTCCCTCAATAATATAATTCACAAATAATTCAAACTATGACACGTAATTGATCGCTACCTTGATGTCATCACCTTGACTAGACCAGTTGACTGTTCTTACCGATATCAGTGGTGTTTGCCTCAAATCTCCATCTATAAATTGAATCGTCTTACATGATCATAGATGTAGGTAAATATGAATCTTTATATGCCACCTATAAGATGACATTATTTGAAACCTTCAGATTATCACCGCACACCGAAATTGGTATCTCATACTGTATTATCACCAGCACACCAAACACTTATAAAAATTCATGTACAATCACCTATATCACCGGTATAACTGATTTGTCCTGAAGTAGACTTGTTTCCAACAATACCAGAACTACAAAATTCACCTCATGATCTAGGATATTATCATCTTCATCAGATGCCAACATAAAAGGCATCTTTGCAAAATAACAATTTTTTTGCCATTTCTCACTTAACACGAGTGAGCCGAAAGAAGGAAATGTGAAATGGAAAAAAATTTGCCATTTTGCAAAGATGCTTTTTCGCCCTTGTGAAATTGGGAAAATATTGTTGGCATATCTAATGTAGTGATGGTAAATGAGTTTTGGAGATGTTGTGATGCAAATATGATTACAGGATGATGAAATATTATGTTGTCATTGATGTCAACTATTGACTGTGTTCTTAGCATATTGCCAAGCATAGTTGTGATGAATGGAAGGTTGCAATGAGTTTCAATGGTTGTTATCTTTATGGGAGACTTAGGTATGTCTCTGAATGTCTATTTCATGACCAGTACTAATTAAGTGATCTTATGTGAAAGTTGTGATCGGTTGACGTATATCAGTGCAACTGATAGAACAATTAATGACAGGTGATAGATGATTTGAATGTCTTGTCAAATATTTGTTGTATCTTATGGTACGGTCACATGATATGGTGGTCAATAGTGTTTAGATGCTACAGTTGCGACCACAACTAATTTAAGTGACTAGTGTGAAGGATAGGTGACCGATGAGTAGAGATAGAGTTGTTAATAGGTTACAGTGTTTGTGTTCTTGAAAGACAGTTGATAAATCTTTGATCAGTGATTGATGTTGAGGTTGTGGTGGAATCAATTAAGTTAGTCACAATCTGGTGACATTTATTCATGATTGGAGGTGATGATTTGGTGTAACATTATTTGATGCTAGCATGTGGAGAAGATTCTAGAGGAAGCTTGTGTTTGGTCAAAATGTGTTTGACTCCTTGACACAATATTTAATGTAAATCATTGTAATGGCCAACGCGATCTTGGAAATGTGTTTTGTACATTTAATTTTTTTTGTGGCATGTTGGATCTGAACGGGATGCTTGAAATTCTAATTTAGGGCTTGATTAAGGTGGTGGACTTAAAAGTTCAATATATAATGGATGAATTTGAAGGTTAAGTGTGCTGATCATGTGTTGGACAAGTGCAGTGAAAAGTGTGAGTTGTGATCAAGCCAGGGAAGAGTTAAGTGTGTTTAGAAGAGATTTTATTCTTTAGTGGATCTGATCAAGTAGAGGTAGTGTTGTTTTATAGATCATTCTTTTTGTTGTTCCCTAACAATTGTAGCAAGTTAAATCCCTTAATAGGGTAGTTCTCAACATATCTTTGTTGTAAATCCTCTAGCAAGGTGACACTTTGTCAAGTGTTCAAATTCTTCTAACAAGGCTACTCTTAATAGTGTAAAGGTCCTAATAGGCCTAAGGAAAATCCCTTAACTAGGTAGCACCTAATAGTGTTGCTGTAATCTCCTAACATGGTTAAGCTCCTCACAAGATGTACTTTAGAAGAGTACATCATTTAGTGGATACTAATTCTCATTGTGGTTTTATCTCTATTTGGGTTTCCATGAGATAAATCTGTGTGTCAACTTTTTGGATGGATTTGCATTTTTATGATTTTCATTTGTTGTAATTAAGGTTAATCTTGTAAATTTTGGTTTAAGTTTAAGTGGTTAAAAGATTGGATTATTTGGTATATTACTTATTCACCCCCCTCTTAGTAATCTATCTTAGGAATAATAATTGGTATCAGAGCTTTGGTCCTCTATTTTGGTGAAGCTTAACAACTTGAGGTAAAGATCCGAAGATGATGAGGGAGGAAGGTCCTAAATTCACAAGAGAGAACTACTCAGTTTGGTGCGGTTAGATGAAGATCTATCTTAAAGGTAGGGGTGATCAGTATTGGGATCATGTGGAGAATATGTATATTGTCCCTTTAGGAACCTTGACTACAGATCAATTGAAGTCCAAGCAAGAACATACTGCTACTATGTAATCTATTTCCAACAATATTTTAGATTCAGAGTTTATTGATATCAAAGACTTGGATACTACTAATGAGATGTGGGATAAGTTGAAGACCATCTATGGTGGAGATCCACATTTGTAGAAGGAAAAAGTTGACTATTTAAGAGGTAAGTATGATGATGTGAGGATGCAAGAAAGTGAGAACATTGAACAATACAGTAAGAGAATCAAAGAAGTTGTTGTTGTTATCCGAGGTGCTAGTGGTAATCTTCCTAAGGAGGATGTGGTAATAAAAATGTTGAAAACTTTATTGCCTCAGTATGCTATTATGGTTTCATCTATACACGAGCTTATATCTCTAGGAACTTTTATTGGTACTCTTGATGAATTAATAGGGAAATTAACTACATTTGAGTTAAGAAATTATGATAATAGTATGCCAAAAGTTGAAGTTTCTTTCAAGTCAACATTGACTCTTGCACCATCTAGGAAAGGAAAGGAGATATCTAACAGTTCTTCAACATGTTACTCTAATGATTACGAATCTATCTTTTTTGAAGAAAGAGAACACGAGGAATTGGAAGCTTTATTTGATAGAAGGCTTCCTAGAGGGAAATGTAAATATAAGGGTAAGTTTCCTTTGAAGTTCTTTGCATGTAATAAAATTGGACATATTCTTCTAGATGCTCTGACAATGATAGGAAGGAGAAGCCAAGAAGATTCAAGGATAAGAACAAGAAATTATGCTACCTAGATGAGGAAGGTGTTACCGATGGGGAATCTGATGGAAGAGATGAAGAAGAAACTATGTTTGTTGTAGTAAAGGAAGAACCCCCAGAAGATGGTGAGAAATATTTGGTTTCTAACATGAATCATAGTGGTAACTGGATTATTGACAGTGGGTGCACTCACCATATGACCGATGATAGAAGAAAATTCATCAAGATGGAAGAATGTGATGGAGGCTCGGTAAGATTTGGGTATGATGCTCCCTATTTGGTAAAATGTAAAGGATCTATTGCTTTGAATGATAAAAAGAATTGTGATGATGTTTACTGGGTTGATGGTCTTAGATGCAACTTGTTAAGTGTTGTTTAGTTGAATAACAAAGGATAGATATTGGAGTTCATTGGAGTTATATGCAAGATGATTGGGAAATCAGGAGAATTAATTGCTCCCAATGAACAAACTAAATGTTACTTGTTCCATCTGAATTCTAATATTAAGAGTTGTCTGATTGCAAAGGTAGAAGATTGTTGGTTATGGCATAATAGGTTTTTTCATGTTAATTTTGATAACTTGATCAAAGTTAGTAAGATGAAGATAGTGAGAGGTTTTCCCAACCTAGTGAAATTAGACAATGTAATGTGTAAAGAATGTCAGCTTGGGAAGTTAACTAGTTCTAGTTTCATCAATTAAAATTATTCTTCTAAAATTATTTTAGATCTGGTTCATACTGATTTGTGTGGTCCAACGAGAACTCAAAGTTACTATGGTGATAGATATTTTATGTTTCTTGTTGATGATTATTCTAGAATGATGTAGTTTATATTTTTAAGGGACGAATATGAACCTTTTCACATGTTTAAGATCTACAAAGATAGAGTGGAGAAGGAGACTGGTAAGACCCTAAAATACCTTAGATCTGACAGAGGAGGTGAGTTTACTTCACATGAATTTAATACATATTGTGGAGAATAGGGAATTCAAAGACAAATGTCAGCTCCTATAACACCTCAACATAATGGTATTGCTGAAAGAACAAACAAATCTATCATTGATTGTGCTAGGAAATTAATGATTTAGAAGGGTGTTGCACTAATATTTTGGAGTGAAGCGGTGAGCACTTTGATTTACACATTATATAGAGTTCATTTGAAGAAAGGTACAAACAAAAATCCTTATGAGTTGTGGAATGGTCGATCACCATGTGTAAGTTATTTCAAAAAATTTGGGAGAAGATGCTACATAAAGAGAGATGAAAATACAGGTAAGTTTGACTCAAGAAGTGATGAGGGGATATTCTTAGGACACTCCTCAAAGAGAAAATCCTACAAGTGCTTGAATAAGAAAACAAATAAGATAGTGGAAAGTGCCAACATAAGAAAAGATGAATTTTTTGAGAAAAATGATGAATATAACAAGAAGGAACCCGAAGACTACGATGGGTTTGTATATGTAAAATTGGCAGAGTAAGACACTACAAAAAATTCAATGGAGAGACATGTTAATGCATAGGAATTGATCCAATCAGTTGAAGAAACTCCTAGTAACAAACCAGTATTTCCAAAGTATGTAAAGTTGAATCATTCCCCTGATCAAATCATTACTGACAAAAATGCAGGTGTGTTAACAAGAAGAAAGGCGAGAGAAGGTACTTGTTCGCTACCTGAATATGAACCTTAAAAAGTGAAATATGCATTGAAAATTGAAGATTGGTTGAAAGTTACGAAAGAATAATTGGAGCAGATTGAGAAGAAAAAAACCTGAACACTAGTGCCCATACCGGTGGACAAGAATGTGATCGATACTAAGTGGATTTTAAGAAAAAAATATGAATGAGATAGGTGAAGTGATAAGGAACAAGGCAAGATTGGTGTGCAAGGGATATGCACAAGAGGAAGGCCTAGACTATGGAAAAAAATTTGTACCTGTGGCCAGACTTGAAGGTGTAAGGCTATTGCTTGCATATGCTACTTATAAAGGATTCAAGGTATATCAAATGGATGTTAAGTTACCTTTTCTTAATGGTATTTGGGAAGAAGAAGTACACATTGAACAACCTGAAGGATTTTCTAATTTAGAAGGTAAGAACATGGTGTAAAAATTAAACAAAGCTTTTTATGGGTTGAAACAAGCACCTAGAGCATGATATGAGCGATTACATTCAGATTGGTTTCCTCAGGACATTGCATTCAGATTGGTTTCCTCAGGACAAGTGATAACAATAATGTGTATTTGAAGATTGAGAAAGATGACAGGTTGCTGATCACAAAGATATTTCTAGATGATATCATTTTTGGTGGCAATGAAGAGATGAGAAGATTATTCACATATGAGATGAGTAAAGAATTTGAGATGTTTATGATCGGTGAGTTTAAATTCTTCATTGGATTGTAGGTTCAACAGATGAAAGATGGTATCTACATAAGCCAATCCAAATATGTTAGGGAAATACTAAAGACTTTTGGGTTAGAAGACTCAAAACTAGTTGGTACCCCTATGGTAACTAGTTGCAAACTATCAAAGGAAGATGATTCTAAAGAGGTGAATCAGACACTTTACAGGTCCATGATTGGTAAGCTATAGTATGTAGTGCATAATAGACCAGGCATAGCATAGGAAGTTGGATTAGTGGCCATATTTTCTTCTAATCCTAAGGAATCTCATTTGGTTGTAGTAAAGAGAATCTTCAGATATCTTAAGGGTACTGAAGACTATGGTCTCTGGTATGGAGATAAAGGTGATTTCTCTTTGAATGTGTTTACTAATGTTGATTGGGTAGGTAATGTTGATGATTGAAGAGCAAATGTGGAGGTTCATTATTTCTTGGAGATAGGTTTGTATCTTGGACAAGCAAGAAGTAGAACTGTAAATCTCAATCAACAGTTGAAGCTGAGTATGTTGTTGCTGCAATTAATTGTACATAGGTAGTATGGATCAAGAAGATTCTGGAAGGAATTCAGGAGAAGGTAACTAAAATGATGGTTATATATTGTGGAAATACAAGGTCCATTAACATTTCAATGAAAGGTGATGCACTCTAAGACTAAGCACATAGCTATCAAATATTTTTTTTTTAGAGAACATTTACAAGAAAAGAAAGTGAGGTTGGAGTATGTGCCAAATAAGGAGTAGGTTACTGATATTTTCACTAAACTATTGCCTAAGGATACATTTGAGTATCTAAGAGGTAGGTTGGAGGTTATTCTCCTATTTGATTTGAATTAAAAGAAGATGTAGTTTCATCAATCCAATTGTATTCATTCAATATATTTATGTTTGGATTGATGTTGTGGGGCTACTCCTTAGCATGAACAGTGTATCTAGTAATGTGTTTTGGCTAGTTAGGTATAGTAGAGAAGATATCAGGTGTGTTTGAGACCTTTGGAATTGTTTTCAAAGGGGGAGAAGTTTAGTGAAAATGGGATTAATTCTAGAACATGTGAAAGACAGAGGTGGAAACATTTTTATGCGTAAAGTATCATGTTGGAGAGAGGAAGATAATACATTGCCATTAATGTGAAAGGGGGAGATTGTTGGTATATCTAATGCAGTGATGGTAAGTGAGTTTTGGAGATGTCATGATGTAGATTTGATTACAGGATGATCATATATTATGTTGTCATTGATGTCAACTATTGACCTTGTGTTCTTGGTGTGTTGCCAAGCATAGTTGTGTTGAATGGAGGGTTGCAGTGAGTTTCACTGGTTGCTATCTTTATGGGAGACTTAGGTGTGTCTTTGGATGTCTAATGCATGACCACTAATTCTTAAGTGATCTTATGTGAAATTTGTGATCGGTTAAAGTATAATAGTGTAACTGTTGTAACTGCTAGAACAATTAATGATAGGTGATAGATGATTTGAATGTCTTGTCAAATATTTGTTGTATATTGTGGTGCAATCATAAGATATGGTTGTCAATAGTGTTTCAGATACTATAGTTGTGACCACAACTAATTTGAGTGACTGGTGTGAAGGATAGGTGACTGGTGAGCAGAGATAGAATTGTTAACATGTTATAGTGTTTGTATTTTTGAGTGACAGTTGATAAATATTTGATCGGTGATCGATGTTGAGGTTGTGGTGGAATCAGTTGAATTAATCATGATATGGTGATGTGTCTTCATGATTAAAGGTGATGATCTGGTATCACATTGTTCGATGTTAGCATGTGGAGAAGATTCTAGAGGAAACTTGTGTTTGGTCAAAACGTGTTTGATTCCTTGACACAATATTTTATGTAAAGTATTGTATTGGCTGATGCGATCTTGGAAATGTGTTTTATACATTTACATTTTTTTTGTGGTACATTGTGTGCATGCTAAATGTGGGTCTCTGATTTAGCAGAACACTTCAACATAGTCATTGCTCTTCAACTGCATACAGGAATGAACATCGATTCACTCACCCTGCATGTCTGGAAGAATCGACTTGTTGCCTCCTAGTAGGCAGGAGTATGAGCTTGCTCTTAGATCATCGCAAGCTCAGTGACTACACACTAACCTAAATGAAGGATTTAAATCTATGATAATGCCAGTAAAATGATTAATCTAAATGCAAGTGCAGTTTGTTGTTCATTCAAAACTAATTAGGATTCATTTTAGATGCACCAAATTGAGTGTGAGATATTCATTTTAATACACCAATTGAAATGTGCTCTAAGATTTAGATTGCATGCTTAAAATAAACAACAATAATAAATGCTAAAATGCAAGAAAGCTAAGACAAAATTGCAGCATAATAACTTTAGCAAAAATTCGGATCCTTTGTGAAGGAAAAGAGTTTCTCTTTTATAGAAATCTCTCTCGAATCGACGGTCGAGATCGAAATAAAAGAGTGGCTCATATTCGATTGAAGAATCACAATCCATGTGCAAGTGATTCGATTGGTCAAGAGGGTCAGTTGACTGAACTGACTGATCAGTTATTTTAGAAACTTCCAAAATCAGTTCACAGTTAACTGACATGTTTCTAAAATGATAAACAGTAGAGAATCAGTTAACTGAGTGGAACTAGATTGTTTCCATTTTGATAAATCAGTTAACTGGATTTGATGATGTCATATGCATTTTTAATATATTAATTCATTTTGGATGCACATTTATGATTTTATAATTAATTTAATTCCTTTTTGATTTAATTGACAATTTTGTAATTTTTATTTAATTAATATGTCATAATATTAATTAAATAATTAACATAAGATATATTTGCCAATGT
>MU225962.1:701983-725715 GCA_018584345.1 Thuja plicata | reverse complement strand
CTAAAATGATAAACAGTAGAGAATCAGTTAACTGAGTGGAACTAGATTGTTTCCATTTTGATAAATCAGTTAACTGGATTTGATGATGTCATATGCATTTTTAATAAATTAATTCATTTTGGATGCAAATTTATGATTTTATAATTAATTTAATTCCTTTTTGATTTAATTGACAATTTTGTAATTTTTATTTAATTAATATGTCATAATATTAATTAAATAATTAACATAAGATATATTTTCCAATGTAATTTGATTTTAGGAATTAATTAATTAATCAAGTATGATGATTAATTAGGACCTAGGGTTTAGGTCAGATCAGTTTGAATTTGATAATTGCCTGTTTGATTTAGGACTTAAGTTTAATCAAGGTTAGGGTTTCTTGATTAAATGCTGAGATTGGGGGTCTAGGGTTTAGGTGACCATTTTTAGGTGATTACACATTGCATCTAAGAGGGATGCTTGAAATTCTAATTAGTTCTTGATTAAGGTGGTGGACTTAAAATTTTAGTATATAATGGATGAAGTTGAAGTTTAAGTATGTTGATCTTGTGTTGGACAAGTGCAGTGAAAAGTGTGAGTTGCGATCGAGCCAGGGAAGATTTAAGTGTGTTTAGAAGAGATTGCATGCTTCAGTGGATCTGATCAAGCAGAGGTAGTGTTTCTCTACATATCAATCTTTCTACTGTTCCATAACAATTATAGCAGGATAAATCCCTTAACATGGTAGATCTTAATAGATCTTTGTTGTAAATCCTCTAGCAAGGTGACACTTTGTCAAGTGTTCAAAGTCCTATAACAAGGCTACTCTTAATAGGGTAAAGGTCCTAACAGGCCTAAGGAAAATCCCTTAATTGGGTAGCACCTAACAGTGCTATTGTAAACTCCTAACAAGGTTAAGCTCCTCACAGGACATACTTTAGAAGAGTACATCATTTAGTGGTACTAATTCCCACCATGGTTTTCTCCCTATTTGGGTTTCCATGAGATAAATCTATGTGTCAACATTGTGGATGGAATTGAATGTTTATGATTTTCATTTGTTGTAATTAGGGTTAATCTTGTGAATGTTGGTTTAAGTTTAAGAGGTTAAAATGTTGTATTATTTGGTATATTAATGATTCAGCCCCCTCTTAGTAATCTAATCTTAGGACTAACAAATATGACGTGTTCTCCTACCCTGGAAGATAACATGACGTGTTTCCACCCTAACAAATTTTTAGCCCATGATGAAGGTGTCTTAGACTGAATATCTCTACTAGGCTAAATGGTGCCAAAAATAGCCAACAGTTCTAGTATTGTCGACAATGTTGGCTATTTTTGCCACCATTTATCCCATTACAGATAATCGATGTGAGACATTTTTATCATGGGCTTAAACTCTGTCAGGGTAGCAACATGTCATGTTATCTTTGTGGGTGGACCACCATGTCATATTTTGCCAATTTCACAATTTTGCAAGGGAAAAAAGGCATCTTTACGAAATGATGACATATTTCACCATTTTGCACTTAACTCCAGCGAGCCAAAAGAAGGAAATGTGAAATGGAATTTTTTTTCCATTTCGCAAAGATGCCTTTTCGCCCTTGCAAAATTGTGAAATTGTGAAAATGTGATGTGTTGGCCCACCTACAAAGATAACATGATGTGTTTCCACCCTGATAGAGTTTTAGCCCATGATGAAGATGCCTTAGATTGATTACATATGATGAGCTAAATTGTGGTAAAAATAACCAACAATTTCCAACATTGTTGATAATGCTGGAAACTGTTGGCTATTTTGATACCATTTAGCCCAACAAAGATAGCCAGTTTGAGACACCTTCATCATGGGCTTAAAATCTTTCAGGGTGGTAACATGTCATGTTATCTCCAAGGTGGGCGAATACGTCATATTTTACCACTTTCACAATTTTTCAAGGGCAAAAAGGAATCTTTGCGAAATGGCGACATATTTCTCCATTTCACACTTAACTCTAATGAGCCAAAATAAGGAAATGTGAAATGAAAAAAACTTCACCATTTCACAAAGATGCCTTTTTGCCCTTGCGAAATTGGGAAAAAGTGACGTGTTGGCCCACCTGTGAAGATAACATGACGTGTTTCCACCCTGACAGAGTTTTATCCCATGATGAAGATGCCTCAAATCAATTATATGTGATGGTCTAAATGGTGGAAAAAATAGCCAGTAGTTTCCAACATATTGACAATGTTGGAAACTATTGGTTGGTTTTGCCACCATTAAGCCCAACAGAGAGAGTCAATTTGAGACATCTTCATAATGGGCTAAAACTCTGTCAGGGTGACAACACATCATGTTATCTTCCAGTGTGGGCTAATACATCACGTCTTCCCAATTTCACAATTTTGCAGGGGCAAAAATACATCTTTGCGAAATAGATTTTTTTTTGCCATTTCACATTTCCCTCTTTCGGCTCGTTGGAGTTAAGTGCAAAATGGAGAAATATGTCACAATTTCACATTTCCCACATCATTCTCATCATAGTTAAGTGCAACATTGGGAAAACATGATATGTTAGCCCAGTAGGGAAGATAAGATGATGTGTTGGCCCTAACAGATTTTGGAAAATGTAATGTCAATTTCTCTAAGACTAGTAGAAACCCTACCTAGAGTAACCAGTAAGAGAATAAAATGCATATTGGCCCTCCACCAGTGAAAATTGGACTACAAATGGGTTGAGAGGACCATGAAAACATATTGTAAAATATCCCAGTATTGCAATTTTTCCCAACATATCATCTTATGAACCACTGTCTGCATTTTCTATAAATACGTCATGTTATGAACCATTGTGTGGATTTGTTACCAACATAGTTCCATCACTTTTCTATCTCTCCCACTTCCTCTCTAACCCAAATTATTGTCTTTATACCTCTTTCCCTTCTCTCCCTCTTTCCCCCTCTCCCCCTCTCTACCCATTAAACCCTAAATTATAAGCTCCAAACATTATACCCTATAACCATAAGCTCAAAACCCTATAGTAGTCCCTAAACCCTAAACCCTATAACCATAAGCTCAAAACCCTATACTAGTCTGTAAAACCCTAAACCCTATAACCATAATATCAACACAATAGCTTCACATTTACAATGGAATCTTATTAATTATGGTTTGGGTTAGTATTCAATTTGGTTTGGTGTTGGGACCAAGGTTTCATTTTGTTTAGTGTTTAAACCTAAGCCATGGACCTTAAATCATTTCTCCCTTACCCCCTCTCTCTTTCCCTCTATCTCATTCTCTCTATATTTTCTCTCTCCTCCTTTTTTCACCTCTCTCTCCCTCTCTCCTGCCCAACCTCTCTCCCTTTCTTCCCCATCACCGTGAAAATTTAAAACTTTATATTTTTATGGAAACATGTCAAGGTGCACATACCTCTATCTCTCAACTTCTAGTGTTATTCCTTTATTTCCTCGCACTAAGAAATAAAATGAGCCCATGTTCATTGATCCCATATCTTCCTTCAATTCCTCCTAGTTTATCTATGCATCCTAGAGAACCCTCTTCCAAACCTTACAACTACAATAGAAAAATGTGGTGACTAAAGAAATCATATATGCAAGTTCTATCTTTGTAGATATAAGTATAAGTCAATATCTACCTCTTTATGTTTTCCTATCCCTTTATCCATATCTCCCTTCCCCCTCTATCTACTTCTTTATATCATTTTATCTTATCTCTCATTATCTTTATCTCTCCCTCTACCTCTGTAGGAAGATAATGACCAAGGAATATACCTTTCTCCTTTTCCCTTCCCATATATCTAGAAAAAAAATGTGACAATTAATAAATCAACTCCAGCGAAGCACTGTCAGTTGCAACATTAAAAAAATCAAATGCCGCATTAAAAGAAACATACGGTAATAAAACAAATAATTGCAAAAAAGACAAAATTGACAAAAGAAAACAAAATCTCGGTCGTACGACTGAGACCTAAAATTAAAGTTAGTTGTTTGAAAGTGGTATGTGGGTTGTTGATTCACGCTGGGTTCACCAAAATGTCATAGGGGAAATCTTCACAAGCTAAACAAAGAGATTAATAGCACCAAACTGCTCAAAGAATGAACTAATAATCAACACAAAGCCCTACAAACAACAAAATAATACACATCATAATAAAAATTTAAATAAATTAATCAAACCAAATGATGCTTTAAGAGCTTATGTTGCTTCTCTTTTCTTTTTTGGGATGTGACTAGCTAGTACTTAGAGATGATTCTGACAACATCCAGACTCAAAGCTTTGAGAAAATATGATAATTGGCCTGTAAATTGATAGCATAAGTTTGATACTCAAATTTGTTATTCGTGATTTGTCAAATGAGAAAGAATGGGGGTTTATATAGAGATTCGAGACTTGGTGAACGATCAATATTGATCTAGGAAAAATTAAGATCGACGGATGAGATAATTAGAGACTGAAAAGATTTGGGTAATTTTTTAGAATTGAAGCTTTGTTTCCCATTCGAACTCAAAAAGCGAAGATGAGATAAGATTGGGAAAGACATTCTGATTTTGAAGATAAAGCTTCCAAAATGCAAATTGGGAAAATGATTTGATTTTTTCTTTTAAAGAGATATTAGATTTTTAGAAACTTGATTTTTCTGTTTATGAGGATTTTTGAATTTTAAGAATTTGATTTCCTCATTTTTTATTTTTAGATTTTCTAAGAATCTAAAATTGACTTAAAAATTAAATTTTGAGAAATATGGAATTAATATGAAAATAGTTTGAAATGAAATTAATTAGAAATTGACATAAAATTAAATTAATTTAATTTAGGAGGAATAATTAGATAATTAGAATAATTAAATTCAAACTATAGGACTTAGGAAATTAAACTTAATTAATCAATAAAGATTAATTAATTAAGGGTAATTAATTAAACAATATTATTTATTTAATTAATGTTGAGGGAATGATTAAAAGATTAAGAGATTGGACTATAGAAGAAATAAGGTGATTAACTAACGATTAAAGAACCATTAATTAATAGAGGAATAATTAGCAATTTAATGTTAACTCACAAGCATGTCCATTTTTGGGTGTCTACATGGACAATGTGGTGAAATTATGTGGCAATGGGTACTTTGGTGTGTTGGTCGATCCTGTAGCCAAAACATAACTTGGATTTTAATTTTTGCACATTGAAAATAAGCTTGGTGGTGGCATTCATATATCTCCACTTCCCTCTCAAATAATTATGATTTTGATGGCTTGATGGGATAGAATAAGCAAAAAATCATGATATTTTTCCAAGAAAATTTGAGATTCATGTGTGAAAGGATAATGGTGGGTTGTTTTTAGCTATATATCCACGGAGGTGGTGGGTGGTGACTCACTCTTCTCTACAAGCCTTGTCAGAGAGATGTTAAACATGGACACCCCAACCTATTTGCTTTCTAAAAAGCATCAAAAGTCCTTTCTCAATGAGATCTCTGAGAAGCAGTTAAAGTAGGTCTTCACCTCCGAGCACATTCTGATGATGCATATAGTTGAATTAATTCTTGGTGATGAGTTCTTTGAGGCAACACATAGGTATCGAGGGAACAATGACATCTCTGTCATGTTTGTGGCAGCTCGCTCAAAGTTGGGGAATTGTCGATCTTTGTGAAAATGTTATGCCAAAAGCTTATGAAGCCGCAATTCCTAGGAAAATTAGATGATGTCCTCACTAACGAGGATGAAAACAAGCTCATATTGTTGCTAAAAGATTATTATGCACTGAAGCGAAAGGGAAAGGTATTGAATAAGTGGCCACTAGTTTCTAGTCGACAATCTTTTTGGGTCGGAAGGAGATTATTGGCTACTATCTTTCTTTCTTAAGAAACTCTTAGAGATGGCTTCCATGTGTGGTGATGGGTGGATGCAAGACCACATGAAATTTGAGGGCCCGATGAAGGATGAAGATGAGGACGGGGATTCTAGTATAGGGCCAAAGGTAGAGGATGAATCAAGTGGCAAAGGTCTTTGGGAGTAGACAGAGTAAGAGGTCCATGCGTATTGGGGCCCTAGGTGTCAAATCAAGGTCAAGTCGAAGTCTCTAAAGTAGGGTGATCTTTTGGTTGGCCATAATGTCTTTTTTTTTTGTTTAGAATGTTAATATAGAAGTTAGTATTAGCATGTGTCCATTTTGATTCACTAGGAGACTCTATAAATATGGGCAATTTTCTCTATAGTGTCTTTGGAGAACCATTTTGTTGGTCCTGGTTCCTCCTCAAGTATCCTTATAGTTTTAGTAATTGTATTTGGCTGGGTTTATGGTAGATGGTGATGGTCCAGGAAATATGCGACTAGCTAAGTATGCCATGAATTGCTTAATGATAATGTTAATCTTTTCTGATATCAATATACGAATGCAATTGCTTAGCTCTATTTAACGATAACAATTCTATACAAGAAATAAACATTTAATAATGAAAAATACAATGAATTAATTTGTTAAAAAATAAAAAATAATAAAAAATATAAAAATATAAATAATAATTAGAAAAATAAGCCAAAATTCAAATAAGATTACACTATCTATGTTTCTAATATCAATATACGGGTGTAGCCCCTTAGCTATTATTTAATGATGATTTTTTTTTATCTATACAAAAATAAACGTTTAATCATGAAAACTACTTAAGCATGATTTGTTAAAGATATAAATAAGAATAAAATACAATATAATATATTAAAATATGAATAAATAATAATCAATAATTAGAAACACAAATTTAAGTTTAAATAAGATCACACCATCAACCTATATAACTACAATAAAATAATTTTCTTAAAATGATAATAATGATAATATAAGTATCCAAATTTAAGCATAAGTGCAAGTTAATTCTCTATAAAAAACAATATGTTTTGGTAAGGTATAAATCTCCATAGACAAAATGTTAAGGAAGGCATATTTCATGGTGGATTTAAACAAAGTATATTGGCCACATTCAAATCAATGCAATCTATATGTTTATCATCATCGTAAATTGAAAAATTCCTTTCACCTCTTGGACGGGCGTGTCGATATTACCAAGTGGCCTTATTTGGCTTTACTAGGCGGATGTTTTTATATGCCTGCAATATAGGATTTTAATTAGTGTATAAAGTTAAAAGGTTAAGTTTATTTAATAAGATTGAGGTTTTTTTTTTCTAGTTATATTGTTTATTTACTTTAATTTTTTCAGTGATATAATTGATCAGATTTGATTCTTGAATGAATCTTTTTTATTCATAATAGTTTAAATTTAATATATATTTTAATAATAAGTAGAATTACAAATATCTGTTTTTGTCAAAATAATGGCTTTACTTTTCAAAATAGATTCCCCTTGTTTGTTTGCTTTTAACCTCATAAGCATGCCACATGGTCACACATCTCTTGCATTTGGAAGTGTGTGGTGTCTATGAATCTTTATAAGGTTTTGTCACCATTTGAAGAAAAGGTGAGACCATTATTTGGTAAGTGCCTCCATGTGCCAAGATGGTCTCTTGGCATGTGGTGGAGTTATTCAATCTTGTAAAAGCAGATGGTTTATTTGTGTCACATGTTTCTTTTTCTGGAGAATAAAGTTCATATTATTTTTCCAAATCAAATTTTTAAATAAATTTTGTAAATCTCTCTTTTTTTTTAAATAAAAAATTTGGAAACAATTTTTATATGGTTGTAATGTTTTGTTAAGGAAATTATGTAACTTTATAAATAAATTTTGAGATGGTTTTTAATATGGTTGCAATGTTTCATTAAGGAACCTTCAAAATGAGGACAAAACATTCATTAAAATATATGTTTTAAAAAAAAAAACAGTAATGCACTACATTAATTAAAATAACATAATATAATCTCACTTGTTATATCACATAACTAGAATTAGGAGGATAAAAAATTTACTTAGAATGAAAGTTTACTATCATGTTCAAGTAACAAACAAATATCACTACAGACCTCAATTTTACTTTCTTGTTTCTGCATTGTATTCACCAGACTCCTATACCTGTAATTGCACACATGTCTACACAACTAACTGCATGATTTAAGATCCATTAAAAGTTAGATACATGATCATAAATATAACCTTCATCAATATCTTATATAGATGAATTAAAAATGTAATTACATCTGAATTAGTAAAGAGTGGTGGAGAACGCATGTCATCGAGAAGGACTTGAATAATTTGATTTAAATGTTTGAAGACAAGTCCTAAGGGCCATACCTAAGTCTTGGGAGTTCATCATTGATGACCTTGTCTACGTCAAGCTCAGAGACTTCATAGTTCAATTCTTTCAATTTCAAACAATCTATTATAACATCCTGAAAGTGTGTATGCACCCCTTTCTAGGGTCCAATTCTCCAAACAATTTCTCCGTCAGATGCGACCCACTTAGGTGAAACAAGGATGAAATCCACATTAAGGTGATAACATGGATCACATTCCAAGGAGGTTGGATTAAATTTTAGTTTGGTAAGCGAATAATTCCTTGTTTACTTATAACCTAAGTTTATCTCTCGCCATCAATGCAATACCATTCCCAATCTAAAAATTTCACACTATAAATAAGATATTATTAATTCTAGATAAAGATTATTTCAAGGAAAAATATAAGCTCATTGAAAGTGACCATGCAGTGTATATTTTGCTTTAATCCAATCGAGAACCAAATTGATACCTCAAACAATTAATAGAAGATCATAAGCACAACATGGGTCATTAATAAGATCCATGTGTGAATATATACATGATTTAGTTTATGCACTTAGAGTAAAATCTTATAAGAAATTTGTTTTAAATGTATAATTATTTTGGTTATTGGTGGAATATTTTGGCATTGATAAAATTGTATAGATCAAGGATTACAAAATAATAAGGGTTTTCTAATGGAGAACTCTCCATTAATAGGACCTCTAGTGGTAAGGTCAATAATTATTTGGACTATAGATAACAAATATTTCTAATCATCGTAAAAGTACATAACTTAACCATACTTTAAGAAATGTTTTACTTTAACCATCTCTCTCTCTCTCTCTCTCTCTCTCTCTCTCTCTCTCTCTCTCTCTCTCTCTCTCTCTCTCTCTCTCTCTCTCTCTCTCTCTCAATGATGTGTACACCACTTTGTTGGTCTTTTTTGACACATTAATCTTGTCCACATTTTTAACTTTGAAAAAATCCATTTGGATGGTGCTAACGTGAAAGCTGTGGTTGATTTTGATTTTAAATTGGGGGCATAACAACCATGTACTCGATCATTTCTTTGTTTGGTTCATATGTAGGAATTACCCTATTTAATGCATCTTGTTGCTCCCACCTAGCCATATTATATACATAACAAGCTAAAACTATTTCCCTTCGATGAATAATAAGTGCCTCATTATGCGGGTTACCACACCCATCTATTCTCTCTTGGGGTGGGAGGGTCCCTACTATCTATATTCCCCCCACCCACCCTTAGGCGGAATAGTAGGGGAAGAAACCCCTATTATTTTAAGGATCACCCACCCCACAGATCTCTACAGACCCTTGACCAATCCAACTTTGGACATGCCCCTTCAATTCTATGGGCTTCATGTTAGGCCAACCCTTTGTCCTATTTAGGCAATATCCCTAGTGGCCATCCTTCACCACTGGTTAGCATCACCCCTTTCTTCCATTCAACCAACTTCACTCATATCCCCTACTTCCGGTGCTTAGGATATCCCATGCACTGGGTTCATATTGGTGTTGGAGAGCCCACCTCATACTACAGTACAAGGATGGGATGAAATCATAAGATATATATAGGGGCGGGCCTACCTTATTGAATGGGGTTTTTTCCTCCGTCTGTTACCTCAACTAATATTGAGGGGGGCAT
This sequence comes from Thuja plicata, assembly GCA_018584345.1. Classification (NCBI taxonomy): domain Eukaryota; kingdom Viridiplantae; phylum Streptophyta; class Pinopsida; order Cupressales; family Cupressaceae; genus Thuja; species Thuja plicata. The sequence goes on along the minus strand of MU225962.1, from coordinate 715,860 downwards.
GGGGAGGAGAGCGTCTACAAGAAACAAACTTCGTAGGCCTTCTTTGCCAAATCAATCGATCAAATCCCATCCATCCGGGGTGGGTGGGAGGATATAGTAGTTAGAGATCTAAAGTTGTAGTAGCTGCAACCCTCTTAATTAGCTTCTTATTTTATTTATTCCTATTTATTCTATCTATAACTTAATCAATGAAAGCACTGTAATCAAAATCTGGGGTTGCTGAAATAATTAAATTTATGAATTGTGAAATAATACTTGTAGTGATATATATGTTACGTTAATAATCATGTCGCTCGGTTAAATAGACCGTTGTCGATTTAATTAGTAATGATTATATATATATATATATATATGTTACGTTAACTATCCATCGATAGTTAAACGTAAGTCCATGCATTAATATACATACATACATACATACATACATACATACATACATACATATATATATATATATATATATATATATATATATATATATATAAAATCATTACTAATTAAATTGACAACGGTCTATTTAACCGAGCGACATGATTAAATGGAAGTAATCGACTCAGTCGATAAAGACAAAATTGTGTACAGTATAAACATGCATGCATACCCACAAAGTATTATCTACTGCTGTAACCTCGTCTAAAGACAATGTAATAAAATTTGACTCTTTAATTTTTGACTTTAGATCCTCTTTTTCAACATCAGCAAGACAAATTGCCCATTCCCATCCACTATTTACTTACCAATGACTGTTAGGATAGTTAGGAACTTTCAGAAAGTTTAATAAAACACCCAATGATGGGTAGTCTATCATAGGATGCCCTCTACTCAAAATATTAAAAACAACACTTAACTGAACAACTTTTCCCATTAGTTCTACTTCCAATGCTTTTCCAAAACAAGCTTCAATAGAGCCTTTAACTTGAGCAGGCTTCATCTTTATATTCAGCTGAAATTCATATAATTCTGCATTCCTAACATGCAGAGATTCATCCTTTGTTTTCCATCTTATCACTAATTTTTCAACTCCATCTATGGTTTTCTTTTCATAAACTTTACGAATATGCTTCTCTATGGTGTCAATTTTTAACTACAACCTCTTTTCCTTCTTATTTATCTTGGTGCAAATTTTACATCTGCATTCTACTAGAGGTTGATCTTCAATTGGATTATCCACTGGTTCAATAAATGGATACTTTGACACCCATTCTATTTGAAAGTTCATCGACAACTCCCACTTCCGATCATTTTTTGAATTGTTTTTTCTTTTCTTTTTCCCTACACCATCACCATCTCTGACATTCTCATTCTCATCCAAGTCGATTATATCATTATGGCTACTCTGGGTATTTAACTGAAAATCCTCTTCAAGTTCATCATGATCTTAGATATCAGGTTCACCTACCTCTTCAATATGTTGTGTAGTTTCAAGTTGTGAATCTTCAAAATCTACTTGTGATGAAGTAGCTTCCCGATTTTGGACAGAAACATTTCCAACACAATGACCAAAGTACGATGATAAGGTTTTGCATTTCTAGCCTCTCTTGGCTTTCCTCACTTGCAGGAGCCTTACCCTTATTCTTGTTACCCTTATTTTTGTTCGACATTTCCATTCTCCAACGACTTCCACAGCAAAAAAAAATGTTAAATTGTTGAAGAAGTGACAATAAACTATAATATATATAAATATGATTCTGGATTTATTGGCCCTAAAATCATTTCTGATGTCTCCCTGTCACCAGTGTTCCCTAACTGGTTACCAGTTACCACTAATAGTAATGAACTCAAAATTACAGATTCACAAAATAAGTATCACTTAACCTTGCCTCAAATTAAATCGCAGTCGCTACTGGCCAATGCAGTATGCAGTTGCACTCAACAGTCTAAAAATTTGCTATCAATCAAATATTTTTATACTATCCTTATTTGGAAAATTCAGCAGGAGGTATTAGGTCAAGGTATACAAATTTGGTGAAGCCCACGTAATTTTAACACGTCTTGCATTATTTGCGAGGCGATTATGGGTTGTCCAATACGAAGGAATGATTAATAAAGTTGGCAAATTCGGGTCAGGTTGAGACACGCGTCCACAAAATTCTAGGCGAATTTGGGGCGGCCTATAAATATAAATGTATAAAACTATTGGCGAATATAGGCCATCCATTTGGGTCGCATATATATTATAGGCAAATTTTTAAAATTTACAGGGACCAAAAATTAGATTCCATTGGCGATGAGGTGTAAGAAAAGTAGAAAATTAAATAAAGCGATGGGCGATGGGCTTGGTCATTGGTCCCAATATTAATAATTGTTAAGTGATAGGGTCAACCTAATATATGAAAAAAAATCATCAATTCCCTGCTCGTCGACATGCGACATTCACCAATTGGCGAATAATCGCCACTAAAGTTTTTGCTGGAACTAGCTCAAGCGAATAGATTCAACTCTAAATCTAGCCAATCTCAAGACCTTATCGATCACATAAGTTCCTAAAACTGGTAATGCAATGGTAGATAATGATGATACAAATGCAAAATTGAAAGATCAATGATTTTATCTTTTATTGCCTCTTTAGCTTTCATTTTAACTATAATGTGCAGCATCACTATGCAGTCTTCACACTTCGCCCTTTCTAATGTGAGAGTCTATAAGTTCTCATGAACACTATTTTTCTCCTTTTCCAGCTTTAGGATAGCATTACCCAGTTGTTCAACAGCTGCGAGCCCTTCAGATTTGAGTCTCTCGATCCACCTCTTGCCAATTTGCCCAAAGTATCTATCTTCTTGCAACTTGGCAATCATGGCTTGATTCTCTGCAGTACTAGGGTTGAAATTGGTTTGGGTCTAGGAATGCTTGTATTTGGAGTAATCATCTGCTTGATGAAATTATTTAATTCATTGACTTCTGCTTTGAGTCGCACCTTAGCAACCTTAAGCTCTTCAAGCTCTTCTTCAATTACTACATTAGTTGATTTCCACCAATCTACCTTGGTATCATGGTGAGCTAACCCCATATAAAATGATTGTAGCTCCAAATCAGAAGTAGTCAAATCTTCCAACCTACCTTCCTTTGTAAGCTTTTCTACCTCCATGGTGAAGTGTGTAGTTTTTGGATCTCAGCCTAAGGTAGACAATGTCTTTGCTTTCTTCACCTTTCACACTATGGAACTAGATTGTAAGGCCTACTAAAGAGTATCTTTAGTGGGAGCTCCTTCTTCAATCCTCTTTCTTTTGCGCTCTAGAGTGTTCTCGATCCAAGAATCAACGCTGGTAACTTTAGTCGCAGAGACCAATTCATCTATAAAAAACTTCCTGATGATTGGGGGAGTAGACTTTATTTTGGAGGCAAATGGACTTACTGGAGCTAAAGAAGAGGAGACTACCTTAGTGACCTGAGTAACCTTCAGTTTCTTTTTAGACTCTTCATATGATTTAGTAGCCAAGGTGTTGGAACTATATTCACCCACCTCCACTATAATTGGGGAGTCTTGCCTTCGATTGTCACTCTGCACATCCAAAGTGCTATCTTGAGTTGGTTTCTCTATTTCCATAGTCTTAATAAGCTCAGTTGTTGGCTTGATCGAATCTATGGCAACTGCTCCTTATGTCAAACCAATGATAGGAACTGAGCCATCTCTGCATGTCATTTCTAGTGAGAATGCCTTCGCAGGAGGTTCATCGCCTCTGCCCGCTGGTTGAGCTGGTTGCTTAGGCATGGTTGGGATAGTCGCCGAAGCTGCTACAGGAGTGTTCACTGTCATTGTTGTGGGATTTTGTTGAGGAGGAAGCATATTTTCTGACTTCTTCCTTCTGCCCATCATCCATTGGGCCCATTTATTTGTTCTTTTGTAGATTCCATCCATTAAGGTCTGCAAACCATCGATGGATTGACCTAGCATGGGCTTAGAGCTTATAGGGAGGGGTTTAACCTTCTCTGTGTATGTATCATCATACATATACCCCCATCATCTTTGATGCCTTCAACTGCAATGTTAACTTTGAACTATTTGATTTTTTCAATAGTTAACCTCGCATAAAATCTTTCTCTATTCTATAGATCATCCTTGCAGTTGGCCCAATAGTCTTCTATGTCATCTGTGTGATGAATTGTGTGACCCATCTGCAAGTAATCTCTAGCATAATTTACAGGGTTATATTGAGGTCTCAAGACATCATATGTTTCCAATTGAAACTTTTTCAATAATGCACTCAAATTATTCTTTGCATCAGACCGAGATACACAACTGTAGGCTCCAATGGTCATGGGGAAAATGTAGTGTTTCTTTCTGGCACCTACACAGATCATGTTCACTTGGGTTTCCTGCCTCATTACTTCAACCAACATGATCATGTCAGCAGGATACCTGGGCAGCTTCAAAGGGAAGTCATCAAATCTTGTAAGACTAATATATGAGAAATTTGCAAATTGGATAAAATAACATCCATATTGGCTGATGAATTCCATAGCTCCTGGAGAAAATCTTCTTTTCGGGCAACCTTGCAACTCTTTGTATAATCTCATTGTAAACGCATCATTGACCTTGATATACTCAGCATAACTGTTATGCAATTGTAAACATGGAAATAATTCATAACTTTTTACATCATCTGGGACTTCTTCCAGCCTAGGAAGCCCTGGACAAATTTGAATTATAGCTAGGATATACAATAAAACTGAAGACATATAAAACTGATTCTGGTATTTATCTCTATTGAGGGCATTTGAAAGATTTTTGCTTACCATGTGAGCCCAATCAATAAAATTGTGCTAGGAGAAAATCACTTGGACTAAAAAGAAATGATGCTCAACAAAGTTGAATGCATTTCTCTCACCTCTGATTCTGTGGAGTAATACGAGGATGTCTATAATTTCTAGCTTCAGGTCCCTACCATAAAGTATCTTAGGCAATTTTCCCTTGGTGCTCCTGGGCTATTGGAACCAGGTTTTCATGATCTCTTTCCTCCATTTCTTCTTTTTCACTCCATAATTAGTGACCACTCGGCTATAGGTCATCTCTGAGTATTCATCTTTCTCTAGAATACGAAGGTAATTATGGACAGAGTCTCAATCAATAGAGAGAAACACTCTGTCATTGGGTAAAGGGATTTGCTTGGTATCTAGATTATAATGAGATATGCATTCACAGATGATTTCTTGGGCTTGAACTTCAACAAGAAAGTTGGGGGCTTCAACTAACCCGCTCTCCTTCAACTTCTTCATAATGGGTTGTATCCTTTCTGCGTTCAATCTGTCCTTGGAGTTCTACATGTCAAAAAACCTAAGAGAAGTGTCTGTGATTTTGTGCCACTCAGATGTAATATCGTTCAACCCATTGAATCCCATGACTCTGGTGGCCATGCTTAGATAAATTTGAATTGAGAACCAAAATATTATCTTAGCGGTATGATAGCAAGGAGTAGCTAGAAGCAAAGATTAACTTAGGCAAATTTTCAAACAGATGGTAAATTTTGTTTACTGCACTTCTTCAATTTTTATAAACTTTTGAATTTTTAAATTTAATTGCCTACTTCCCGTGGCACATGAGTAAAAAATAACTAATCAATATGAAAATGTTTGTTATGAAGAAAATGGCTTTATTTGAATTTTTTACCTCACCTCTATGGGCTGTTAGAAAGTATCTTTTCAGTTTGGGTAAGTGTAACGGTAACTTTCTAGGAGGAATGGAAAATTACTTTTTCGCTTCTCCTTTGGTGGAGAAATGATTTTGGAGTAATCCTTACTCAGAAATCCACTGAGGATATTTTTAGCCTTTTTACAATGCTTCAATGACATGCGACAGCTTCGTCATCTTGCTTTTATGCCTTAAGTCAGATGTGAGATTGAATTTTCTTTAAAGACCTTGTGTATAATGATTTGACAGAAAATGCACACCATGAGAGAAAACCCTCCCATTGGAGCAATGGAGAAGCTATTTTCCACTTTTCCACCAATAAGCCTTCATGGGTCAAAGCCTGCCGAGGAGAAGCTAAATTCTGTTTTCCGCCAGGAAGATTTCTTACTTTAAATTTTTCATCATTTAATTCTCTTTTACCTATAGAGATTCCTCTTGAGTGAAATAGTCATTTTAGCTTCAAATCATCTATTTCTAACTTCCACCAACTATTGATATTCCTTAACTTGTCATCTGCGGAAAACACACTCTGTAGGTGAAAATCCGCCAAGAAGAAGGTGGAAAATCAACTTTTCCACCAAGGGCCATCGATTCACATTTTAATGACCCAACTAAAACTGATAACCCTATTATATCCTTAGGCATTACCAATGTTCCTCAAGGTCACCATTTGCCATTTTTTGTCACTTAAAACATTTTGGTGGAAAATGCCCTTGAGAGTCAATTATCCACTAAGGAGAAGCTCAGAACTAATTTTCTGCCAATATAGCAAAATGAAGTATTAAGGCTAGACATTTCAAATTCACATAAAGCCAATGTTATAAATATTTGAACCGTGACTTTTATCAGATATAAAAACCCCCCGGTTTAAAAAAGGAGAAGTTAATTTGGGAAAACCCGATAAAGGCCTCCTAGCCTAATGGGGAAATCTAGACCTAGACTCAAGATTTTTACAATGATTTTAAGACCATTACTAATGCACAATACATCCATTTTTGTCTAAAAATATGAAGAAAAAAAATGGGGCAACAACTGGCTCTATCAGGGGACTTGGACATTCACATGTCCAAGCAAGGAACTCAAGTCTCTAGTTTTGTAAAGTTCATAAAAAGGTGGCTACACAAAAAAATAAGGAAAAACACAGAAAGGAAAACAAAGGAAAGAAACCTAATAACTAAGGAAAACAAAAGAAGGAACTAAATGTAACTATATAGAACATAGGGGTTACCTATTTTTGATTTAGATCTGGTACAACTTCAAGTCCCAATTGTTGTATGTCAGGGGTGGTGCTTCGCCATTCAGATAAGTCAGCTTGAAAGAATTCAACTCCAGCCACAGTCTGCAATAGGTGGTCCATGTTGGGAAGAGCGTAGTTATCCTTCAAGGAAGACTGGTTAAGGTTTATAAAGTCAACACAGATTCTTATTCCCCATTTTTCTTTCTCATAGGCACTATATTTGCTACCCAAGTGGAATGATGGATAGGGTATATGATCCTACCCTTAAGCATTTTATCAACTTCCCTGAATATAGCATCAGCAACCTTAGGTTTGTAATTTCTTTGCTTCTACCTAAATGGAGCAACACCGGGTTTTAAAGGAATTTGATGTTTGAATTTCCCATCCATAAAGCTCTTTAAGTCTTCATAATTCCACACGAAGACATCTTGGTACTCTAGGAAGAGTTTTCTAGCTTCTTCCGTCTCTTCCTCAGTACATCATTTCCCAATGTTGATCATCTTAGGGTGTTTCTCAGTCTCGATGTTTATTCCCTCATATTCACCAGTAGTAGGACCTCTCTCAACCCTCTTTTTTTAAACAAAAGGTATCATGCCTATTAATTTTTTTTCAAGTGTGACTAGGTGAGGAGGAATTATATTACCTTGCAACTAGATAATTCCTGACTTATCTTTCTTCTGTTTGTCATGACAATTTATTTTATGAATACCAGGAGCATCTTTATGAAAGTCACCACTACTTTCCAAAAAGAGAAGAAGATTCCTGCCATCTTGAAACACCTTCCAATCCTCCACATTGTCAGGTACAGATGGTCTATACAGAACCTGTATTTGATACTTCTTATCTTTGAAATCTGGGTGGGGGAGGAGTAATGAGGTTGATACCGCTAAAGAGTCTTCCTTAGAATTCAATTCTCTTGGCATGAACTCAATGGAGAAAGCGTCTAAGGCTTCAATTTCATCCCATACTATGTTCTTGTAGTTTTTTAATCTATGGTTCTTCATAGAGTATTGATTTTTAACTTGGCGCACAATTAACTCAGCATCACCTCGAGCTCTTAATATTTTCACACCTTTTTCCTTTGCATAAATGATTCCTAGCAGCAGGGCCTCATACTTAGCTATATTATTGGTGTTCCCAAACTCCAATTTGTAAACCATGGGCTCACATTCCCCATCTGGCGATATTAGAACTACACCTGCACCAAATCCTGACGACGCACAACTATTGTCAAACTCGAGTGTCCAAATCTTTGGTGCCATTCCTTCAGTGGAGGGTTGATTTTCCTTCTCTCTAGGTTCGAGTTCTTCATCATGATTATCTGCAAACATTATGTAGTTGCAAAATTCTATTTCCTGGTACATAATTTGGGCTTTGGGGTCATCAGATTTTAGTGCTGTGAAATTTTATTTCTCTTCAGGAACCATCTTTATCTTTTTGTTGCCTACTGGGATCAAAGCCTGAGACCAATCCAACTTTATTTTTCCTCCTAGATCCTTGAAAAAGCTCCTTCTTAACAAAAAACTATAACTAGCAGGTATATCATCAACTAAAATGGTTAATAACATTTTCTTCTTAGGGTGTGCTGCTAAAGCCACTTGAGCATCTTTGATTTTCCCAACCAAAGGGACCTCTTTAGCATCCATGGAGTAGCATCTACCATGGGCTTTGGTGAGGGTGAGACCTAAAGCCTTAGCAACAGTTGATGGCATCACATTGTCTGAGGCACCAAAGTCTATTATACAATTACTTAACTTATAACCATTAATAAATAATGACACATAGAATGGGTCAGGCTTTCGACCCGAGGAAGTAGCCAAGACAGATGACTCTCCTTGCTCAAATAGACCTATCAATATAGAATCATTTTGTATTAAATTCATGAAAATTTGGTTTTAATTCTAGTTCCCTCCTTTACAATAGTCCACTAACTTTTTGAATTCTACAGGGTTAGACTTAAGGTAGTCTACAAGGGAAATATGAATTCTGGAATCTTAACATAATTGAATAATGTCAAAATAATTTTGTTCATTACCCAGTTGTAGAACCTTCACTCCTTGGTTGATGTCTTTAGAGAAATAAGTAGATGCCTTGTTATTCTTTGGTGGAGATGTAGAAACATGGACTCTGTCTTTCTGACTCTAGGTGAATACTGCATAAGAGGTTCCATCTATGGTAGCATAACATGCCGCATCTTGTTCTGAATCTGATACGTACTCAAAAAATAATTTTTTAGAGTTGCCATATGAGCACGAATCTGGTTCATCTCTAGATACTCCAAAATTCCATTCATCCGTTTGATGCATCTTCCAGGCATGAGCTACATTGGGGCAACTTTCTCCATCACGGTATGTTGTTAGGTGGAAAGTGCACATGTTTCCCCTTTTGGGAGGAGCTTCTATGGCTAGTCTTTGTTGTGGAGCAGTCAATTGTAATGTTTTTCCATTAGTATTTCTCACATCATTATTTATTTCAGGCTGGTCTTGAAAATTTCACTGGTAAGGATTGTTAAATCTGGGGAGTTGTCTCTTGAAGGTGATGAACTCATTGGATAATTTCTGGATCATCTTATCAGATGACGTGGTATTGCTAGTACTAGCCCTAGTTTTTATTTCTCATTTCCACTCCCCTTCTGAGATCAAGTGGTCTTCTAACTCTATAGCAAGTTCTTTGTGCAGCATCCAAATTGGCTGGGTTTACCCTTCTTAAGTCATAGCTGATATCAGGTGGCATAACACTTATGAAAAATGTCTTCAAATTACATGCAGTGGGTTGGTCAGCTACTGGAATATGGTTAAAAAGCTTGTTAAATTTAGCAACAAAATCCCTCATGCTTATAGAAGGCTCTTTTTTGATAGAAGTCAACTGTGTCAACAAAGAATGCTCATCTTCGACGGTTTTAAATCTTCTTTTGAAAGCCGCTCTCATAGAAGCCCAATCCATAATAGTAGAATTAGGCAAGTGATGAAACCAATCAGCTACACCCTCAACAAAAGTCTTAACGAATAAACAGACTGCAACATCCTCTTCACGTACTAATAAGATATTAATGGATGCAAAGAAAGCATCAATGTGCTCATTTGTAGATACTTTCCCATCTCCAGAGAATTTGGGAAAAATCTTCCTCGATCCTGTGGGAAGTGGGTTATATGCTGCTAGCTGCAGCAGACCAACTGCGGTGGCCCAAGGAGCTTCCATAACTGCCTAAGGTAGATATGGTGTTAGGTTTACAATAGGAGGAGAAACCACTCCGAGCAAGGTTAGCACTTGACAGGTAGTAGAGAAGGGGGTTGATTGTTTGGGAGGCGAAGGAGGTATGCTTTTTCTCTTAGCGCTTATGTTCTTTTGACGAGGTACTTCAAGTAGAGCAAAATCAATCTCTGCAAGTCTCTCAAAGACTGGGTTTGTACCACCTTCTTTCTTTACACTTCTAAGAAATCTTTTAGACTCTAGGGCTTCAACTAATTTTGCAGTCTAGCTTCACGCTCTGCTCGACGTTGTACCCTTTGTAAATTTCTCCTTTGGATGGCTCTTTCAAGTGCTTATGCTCTTGCCTCTTCTTGTTCAAGCACTTGGCTAGCATTTATTTAATGCTCAGCATTTCATTTGTATCTCGAGGCAAGAGTATTCATCAATGAAATGATATCTTCTTGATCATCTTGGAATCCAAGGTTTGGCTGAAGCATACGAATCACGTTCTCATGGGGAAGCACCATCTTTTCTCATGATATTGCTTCTGGTCTAGTGACTATTTCCCTCCCCAGCAGAGTCGCCAAAAATATGTTGGTAAACAGATTGTTCTTTTTTACTTTAACTCTCAAATGCCCAAATATTAAAGAAACAATTGAATAAAACAACTTTGGGAAATGTAACTGAATAACTGATTTCTCTCTGAATTTGCAGGTATAGCTCCCTTAAGTGATTGATCTTCAATGAATTTTGTTCTTTCCTAATCTCAAAGGGGTGTGTTCTTGACCCGAGAATAGAAGAGGTAATCCAAGCTAGGCCTAGACAGGAACTAGCTCAAGCGAATAGATTCAACTCTAAATCTAGCCAATCTCTAGACCTTATTGATAACATAAGTTCCTAAAATTGGTAATGCAATGGTAGATAATGATGATACAAATGCAAAATTGAAATATCAATGATAATACAATAATGATAAATCAATCTAATTCACAAGAACTTCTCTCACAATTTGAATAACACTCTGATTTTCCCTCAATTAATTGCATTAAATCTTAATACAATACTCTGGTTTGATCATGAATTGAAAATCCAAAATAAAGAAAAAATCAAACTAATTAGAAAGATACTTGCAATGGAACAGTTAAAACATGGGCATTCAAACATAAAATTTTTGACTTAGCAAAATAGAGTCTTTACGCCAAAATTCAATCGACCTTTTTATTGATTTTTAACAGAGTACATATAGATTTCAGAGCTTTGACCGTTACAAAATATGTAATCAAAATGGTTCAACCTCTCTAACCAAAAATGATAATTGATAAGTGAACATTTATCAATTATAAAATCTATCAAAAATTAGTACAAGAGGGAATATATTTATGTCTTTGTTTCCTTCCCCTTATCTAATTTTTCCTTATAGGCGGTAACAACTCTAATGATTGGAACAAGCTCCTCATGTCTATTAATATAGACATTAGTATATCTAATGAGCCATCGAGAATGATCTTTGGCCAAATTCTTAATTGCATCTACCCGATCTTTCAATTCCTCCATAGCTTTATATATGCACCCGCTCAACTATTGGATCTCTGGTACTTTATCCAGGTGACTGGAAGACTGCTTTGCCAGCTTTTCTATATAATCAGAGAAATATTTTTGCATGTTAACCACTCCGAGTAGTTATTTTCCTTGGCCACTTATCTGTGACTCTGTGTCAAGACCTTTGAGAAGTCCAAAATATCTGTTATGTTCTTCTTTGATTTTGGCTTCTGTCTGTTGTAACCCTCCTTCAGCTTAGATGATCATTTCGACTTTAAATTGCAGGCTTTGAAGCCATTCGATTAAGGGTTCATCTCACTTTAGCAAGATTTTAGATTTTATTGCCTCTTTAGCTTTCATTTTAACTACCATGTGCAGCATCACTATGCAATCTTCACACTTAGCCCTTTCTAATGTGAGAGTCTGTAATTTCTCATGAACACCATTTTTCTCCTTTTCCAGCTTTAGGATAGCATTACCAAGTTGTTCAACAACTGCGAGCCCTTCATAATTGAGTCTCTCAATCCACCTCTTGCCGATTTGCCCAAAGTGTCTCTCTTCTTGCAACTTGGGAATGATGGCTTGATTCTTTGCAGTACTGGGGTCGAAAGTGGTTTAGGGGCTAGGAATGCTTGAAATTGGAGTAACCAACTGCCTAATGAAATTAGTCAATTCATTGACTTCTGCTTTGAGTCACACCTTAGCAGGCTTAATCTCCTCAAGCTCTTCTTAAATTACTAGGTTAGTTTATTTCTACCAATCTACCTTGGTATCATGGTGAGCTAACCCCATATCCAATGATTATAGCTCAAAATCAGAAGTAGTCAAATCTTCCAACCTGCCTTCCTTTGTAGGCTTTGCTACCTCCATGGTGAAGTGTCCAGTTTCTGGATCTCGGCCTAAGGTAGACAACGTCTTTGCTTTCTTTACCTTGCTAATGCTGGAACTAGATTGTAAGGCCTGCAAAAGACTATCCTTTCTAGGATCTCCTTCTTCAATTCTCTTTGTTTTGCGCTCTAGAGTGTTCTCAATCCAAGACTCAGCGCTAGTAACTTTAGTCGCAGAGACCAATTAATCTATAAACAACTTCCTGATGATCGGGGGAGTAGACTTTGGTCGGGAGGAAAATGGATTTACTGGAGTTAAAGAAGAGGAGACTACCTTAGTGACCAGAGTAACCTTTGGTTTCTTTTCAGCCTCTTCATCTGATTTAGTAGCCGAAGTACTGGAACTATCTTCACCCACCTCCAATATAATTGGGGAGTCTTGCCTTGGGATGTCACTCTACAAATCCAAAGTGCTATCTTGATCTGGTTTCTCTATTTCCACAGTCTTAATAGGCTTAGTTGTAGGCTAGTTGATTGGATCTGTGGTAACTACTCCTTCTATCGAACCAATGATAGGAACCGAGCCATCTTTGCATGTCTTTTCTAGTGAGACTGCCTTCTTAGGAGGTTTACGCCTCCGCCCGCTGAATGAGCTGGTTGCTTAGCCACAGTTGGAATAGTCGCTGAAGTTTTCGTAGGAGTGTTTACTGTCACTATTGTGGGAGTTTGTTGAGGAGGAGGCATCTTGTCCAAATTCTTCCTTTTTCCCATCATCCATTGGGCCCATTGCTATGTTCTTTTTTAGATTCCATCCATTAAGGTCTGCAAATCATCAATGGCTTGACCAAGCATGGGCTCAAAGCTTATAGGGAGGGGTTTAATCTTCTCTGTGTACATATCATCATACATATACCCCCATCATCTTCGATGTCTTCAACTGCAATGTTAACTTTGAAATTTTTGATTTGTTCAATAGTTAACCTCGCATAAAATCTTTCTCTGCTCTCTACATCATCCTTGCAGTTGGCCCAATAGTGTTCTATGTCATCTGTGTGATGAATTGTTTGACCCATCTGCAAGTAATCTCTGTTGAGATTGCTAAAACGCAATGCAACCAAGATCACCTGCATGCAAAGACTATTACACAGAATGAAACAGACAGGAGAGAGAAGGATCTGAAGCTATGGCGGCCGATAGGCCAGAGAATGAAAAACCATGTTGAAACAGAAATAAGCTTCTATTCACTAAATGATTTACAACTTCCTTAAGAAATACAAAGATGACAATCCTTATAAAGGATGCCGAAACCCTAAAAGGGCAACTGCTAGGAAATAGAAACTTTCCTAAGACTAAAGAAACTGCCTAAGAGAACTTAAGCACTAAAGAGCAATTGCTAAATTACTCTAACACCCCCCCTTAAGTGTAACTTAGGGAGAAGCAAAACTGCTAAACTACTGCA
>MU225962.1:670523-690515 GCA_018584345.1 Thuja plicata | reverse complement strand
TAATCTTTAGTAATTACTCGTTAGTGCTTAAGTTTCACTTAGGCAGTTTTGTTAGACTTAGGAAAGTTTCCTTTTTCTGAGTTAGTTTCCCTTTTTAGGGTTTCGACATCCTTTATAAGGATTGTCTGTTTTGTATTTCATAAGGAGATTACTTTGTAAATCTTTTAGTTAATAGAAATCATTTATGTTTCAACATGGATTTGCAGTCTCTTTCATTTTGGCCGCCATAGCTGTCTGATTACTTCTATCCTCTCTTCTGTCTTCTTCTTCTGTGTAATGGTCTTGCATGCAGGTGATCTTGGTTGCATTGCGTCTCAGCAATCTCAACAACCCATATGGGTGTTTTTTTAAAAGACTCGATAAGAGGATCAAAATCCTTATGCCAGGGTTTCCCATAAGGGGGAAACTATCATCGTCCCAAGTGAAGCACCATTCACACAAAATAATTTTCCTGTCTACAACATTTCCAAACTTTGCAATAAGAAAATCCTTTGCCACATGGTATATCTGAACAGTTTCAGATAAAATAGGTTCCCAATGTTTGGAAATCCAAGCATGCAGGTCCGATAGAGAGAGCCAAAAACCCCTAAATCTGAAGATGACAGCATTAGAGGATAAATCCTCTATATTTTTAAATATTTCATCAACTATATCAGGTTTTAGTTTTACCACAATGGGATCACTTACAGAGACAAACGTCACACCAAGAGGTTTGGACCGAAGGCCCCCTCTCCCTGTAACAGAAGCTGAGGACTTGGCTCCATAAATATCTACTTCAAATGGAGTCACATCTGCATAAGAGACATTATGACAGCAGAGGACAGCGGCTGCAAAAACAAAGACATAGATCCCCCATCGTGCACCACTGGAGCAACAACCACACGAAGCCCAAGCACATCTAAATTGGGACATCTCATTTGATGAGAATTCTAGATATCTTATCTTTCTACTTCTATGTTGGTTGATGAGAAGTTATAACACCTCTCTCAATGGAGAGGTTATATATGAAGTATAAAAATGTGTAAGAACATATTTGAAGCATCATAAACGAGAAGTTACATATTAGAGGCATTTATAGACTTTTCTATATTGATCCTTATGAATGAAGCATTGTAACTAGATTTTTTTCTAGTAATGTGTAAGAGAAGTCAATAGATTATCTTGTGTACAAGGAGGTTGCAACACTTGGGATATTTTTAGCTAGTGGATGAGATTTTCTTTGGTAGAGGAGTGAATAACACTTTGACCAAATACAAATTATTGGTTTCAACATCCAATTGGAGGACAAACACATAGAAAATGGCTTGGCTTCCATAGAGTTCCTTTTCAAGTTACAAGAAGTATAGTGCATTTCTTCATTGTTTGTAAGTCACCTCAAGCTCAAGTTTTGGTCTAGTTATTGTATGCTTGTGTAGTTCATTTTTGTGTGTTAAAATATTATATTTTTGAGGGGAAAAAATTGCCAAGATTTCTTTTTTAATTATGATCCAATCATTGTAATATCATATCAATCAATAAAATATAAGAATGATTGTGGCTACCCTATTGTTGTTGTGAATATTATGTGTTTTCATTCCAAATCAAGAGTTGAGTTATAACTATTTATGTTTGTCTAAGTTATTTCATTGTTGAGTCTCTCTAGCTTATTAGTGTGTTAATTGGGGTTGCCGCAAAGGCCAAGATCATCATTCATTTTTCTCCATATCCTTGTTGGGGTCATTATTGTATGATTATTCTTGATTGCATTCATATAATGTTTATTTAAGTTAAAAATCAATAGATGTTCATTTAAGTTAAAAATCAATAGATGTTCATTTTGACACATTAAACATTAGAGGATGTACATTCAAGTACAAATTGATATAAATAAATGCCACTTTATTTCTTATTAAATTTGATAAGTTAAAATAAATGTTACGAAAAATGAATATATTTCACATAAAACTTTAAATATAATTTAAAGATTAAATGAATAAATAACAATTTAAAAATATCATTTCAATATTTTAATTATTCAAAAATAACTGAATAGTACTCATACATTCAATTATTTAGATAAAAAATGTTAAAATGTTTTAGAAAAAAAACATGATTGATAAAAGTAAAAATGATACTAAGAAAAAAGAAGAAGATGGGTTACAAGGATGAGATGTTTACTACAAGTTTTTTTAAAATTTTAAAATTTATGATTTTGTACAATTAGGAGGGAAACCTGCTTCAATGATGCTATGGGTAGGGCTGTTTGTGTTTAAAGCTCTTTGGAGTGCTAAAGCTTCATGGTGCCTTACAATCTATTTGCCTCTCATTTTTATTAGTATTATATCATGTGATAGCTATTTTTAATTTTTTTGAAGAGGTATTTTTTAAAACTATAATTATTTACTATTGATTTAAATCTTAATATTGTTCATTCATTCTAATCATTTCATCATTATATAATGAATTTCATTGATGTGCATGTTATGCTCTATTAAAACATTAGGTTATTTGGAATCTTATTGTCACTTTTAATTAAAAAAGATTTTTGAAGAGAATATGATTTGTAAGAATTTTTTATTATTATTGAAGAAAAAACGATTGACAAGATTCCATATGATTGTTAAAATGTGCAATCATTCCCAAACACCAAATCGATAATGGAGAAGATGCAAGAATTAGAATTTAAAGAACAAACATGAACTAGAACATTTAAATATCCAAATAACAAAAGGAATACTGGTGATCTAGTTCTAATTGGTGCAACAAAAAGGGGTGGTTATAATGGCCTAAGCAATATTAGCCAATTTTTCAAAATTTAAGACCATGTTGGGGAGCAACTGGCTTATACTGGTACCATCGAGCCCAGAATACAAAGTTAACAAAGTTCACCAAAGAGAGAACAACAAGGGTCCAATAGAAGAGATCGAGGTGATCACGATTTAGATTGTTGCTATCTAGCCAACCCCCACTAGCTTTATTGACAATGTCAACCAATACTGTACTGAGAAAATAGCCAAGGGACATGGTGCACCAAGTAATAGAGGTCCCTAGAGATTTCATTCCAGAATGAGATTGGCTATAGAAGAACTCCAAGAGACCCACCACAGTAAAGAGATCAGCTACTCCAAACACCACATATTGGAATGTGAGCCACATGACACTGATGGGCAAAGGAGTCACCAAGGGTATGTTACTATCTACCATGTCATGATCTCTAGCCACACCTTTTCTCTTCATCTCCACCAAGGCAGCTATAGCCATTGATATAGGGATAAGGAATAGTCCCACTCCTATTCTTTGCAGAATTGTTATTCCTTGCTCATGACCTGTTATTCGACGAGCAAAAGGAACAAAGACAAGATCATAGAGTGGGGTGGCAATGACCAAGACGATGAGAGGAATAATACTAAGTGTGGCTGGAGAAAACTTTATAGACCCCAATTGTGTGTTCATCGTTATTCCTTGGTGCACAGAGAATGTCTGCAATTGAGCAAGGCATGTGGTCACCATTATTGTGCTGCAAAAGATGGGAACCATGCGGACAAGGATTTTCACTTCTTCCACTTGTGTCACAGTGCACACTTGCCAGGGACTCAATCTTGTTCTTTCTATGCTTTTTATTTCACCCTCATGCATTATGGCTGCTTTGTCAAGAAACCTGTTTGTCAACCCTAATGTTTAGTAATACACTTTTGAACACCTTAATATCTCCGTGTAAGAAAATTGTAGCACCTACCTGAATTGTTGTGTGCTTTGGAGGAGCTCTTTTTCTACATTTATGTCCTTGTTGTTCAATTCATACAACTCCATTGTATTGGTTGGCAGGGGAAGGTTTCTGTTACGAATTGCAGCCACAAAAACCTGAAAAAACAGAAATTGTTTCGTCAACTACAATACAATGAGCTAAAGACATGAAAGAAGTAAAGACAATGGCATTTTTAATTCCATTACCTGCAGAATGCTAGTGAAAGGGCTACCACAAGGTACTTGATTACGGTACTTGGTGATGCCAGAGAGCAGGGTGAGAATGACAAGAAAGTAGGTTCCCAAAGAAATGACGAAAGCCCAATCCCATCCCAATTCAGGATTGGTACTTGTCTGAACCCACACCAAGAAGGTCACTCCCACACTTGCCCCCACTGTAATGCTGAAAAAGAACCAGTTGAAAAAGCGAGAGACTTGTTTGCTCTCTGTGGGATCTGTCTCATCAAATTGCTCTGCCCCCATGGTAGGAAGAGCAGCCTTCAACCCACCAGTCCCAAGTGCAACCAAGTACAACCCCATGTACAACAGTACACTATTTTTCCCATCAACGTGCTGACAATTGGCCGTAGGATTCCTTATATCACAACTAGGAGGTTGCAAAGATGGATAGTGTGCTTGCACTGTCATCAATATGTAACCCTGCCATCCACTCATATCAATATAACCATAAAACAAAGGACCCTACTAAGTTCAAGACAAAATTTATTATTGATCAAATTTCAAAAATAAAAAAACCTAAAAGATTTTCACAAAATTTTCAGCATTTGATCTTTATGATCTGCATATCACTATAACCATAAAACAAAGGATGAGTCTAAGCTCTTTACAAAATGTATCATTGACCAAATTTCAAAAACTAGAAAACCTAACAGATTTTTTTGTGAAATTTTTAGTATTTATTGTCTATGATCTACATATTTTGTGGTCAAAAACCACAAAAAAAAATTTGCAAAAAAATTACTATATTTTCGTGAATACTTACTATCACTTCTATAAACGCAAAAATGATGCTGGTGTAGAATCTGGTAACAAATGAATCAGAAATAAATGCTCCAAACAATGCAAGTAAGAAGGTTGTCCCCATGTAATTGGTGAGCATGTTTGAGGAATCCTTGACGTTGTAGAACATGACCATCAGAAAATATTGCACTAGATTCACACCATTCCCTAAGAATGCCATGTTCTCCAAAGCCTCCGCAACTGTTTTTAAATGTTCATTAGAGCAACTATTAATAAAATCCCCCATTACTTATTCATTAAAAGAAAAGGGTATATAAGCTCAAATTAAAGTTACTCAATCATCTCCAGAGGACTTAAGAATTGCATATTACCATATATGAAGAGGGTAGCACGAACTCCACCATGCTTGCCTTTCACAGAAGGCCTTCCTTTCCAGTCCACGTAATTTTCTCTCAAACTCACATCACTTTTTGCTGCTTCAGCCTTCTCAAAATTCACTCCTTTTTCTGCCTGTTATGCTTTCAAACCAGTCAGTTATGCAACATTTTATGCAATTCTGAACATTCAGTGCTGAAATTAAAGAAAAACTACGCTCACCATCATGATGTTCTGCAATAAACTTGAGCTCTTCTTCCTTAAAGACAAAACCCAAAACAGAGCTTTGAAGGTTCTGCTTTGGTTTGTGAGCTTTCAAAGCCCAAAGATGAGCTATTTATTAGGGAAAATACTCATTCAAAACAGAGCCAATTATTTGGCCAAATCGTGTAGAATATCCCATACAATTGGCTTCATTCACTCTAGACAAATTGCTCAATCCTAATGTTTGGTTGTGCTTGTACAATCTTCATTCATTCCGAGGAAAATATTTGGCTCATTTTGGCCCCTAGTGCAAGTTTATCAATATTATATGTAAGATTTGCCTATACAATCTAATATATAGATCAAGAATTTTATATTTTTTGTCTATCTTGATTTCTATTTTATATTTAATTAGCTTTTTAAAAAATGTTTATTAATCTTTTAAATTATTTGATTAAAAGTCACATTTGTTATGTATTGGTGTGTTTGATATGATTTGATATATTGCAGTGTATACATTCTGTTATACAGTATGAGATTGCATACATTGGGGTTCTTTTGATGTTTTTGAAAAGCTATATGTATATGCTCTGTTTTTAGTTATGAAGAGATACAAAGGCACATATGGTATATGAAAGATTTGATGTCATATTTGTTTCTGTTACAATACTCTATGATGCATATAATATTAATATTGAAGATGTTCAGTTCGAATTCATTTGAAGCATGCATACATAAAAGAAGTTTGAAAATTTTGTTTGTTTCTATTCGGGCTTATGAGGAAACCCTGCCATACATATTGTCATACATGAAGATATTATTTTTGAAGATGATACAAATATACATTGTTCATTGATTATCATTAAACATTATGCATTGGGTCCTATTGAAGACATAAATGCATATTTTTGTGATACATATAATGTTTCATTATCATACATTGTAGAGGCATTCTTCATTCATGTCATTGATATCATTGTATCATCTGACTGTTATATTCTTGTTGATTTTTATTGTAGCCGTGGTCGAATCCATAGACCTACATAAATAACACAAAAGTTGTGTTTATATTGACATTATTATTATAATATAATATAATTATATTATTATGATATAATATAATTATATTACATTATATTATAGAAAGGTAGCAGGCATGGAAAACCCATCATTCCAATGAGTGCGAACAACATTACCAGAATGAAGCTGAATCCCTACAACATGTGCCAGCAGTTTCTCTGCCCGTGCATAGAGGGAAGTTCTAACAATATTTGCAAACTGTGAAAATGTTGACAAGGCACGCTAGTTGATGGACAGTGTGTCTCTATGAATGCCATATCAAGAAATGAATGATTATAGAAAGAAGATTTGGTGAATATGTTTCATGAACATTCAAGAAGATGTTTTCCCAAAATTAAAAAAAATTAAAAAAAAAATCTGCTCATGGATCATGTCACAGACAATGAGTCCTGGAGAATAGAACAACAGCATTCTATATGATTCAAGCTCGATGATAGAAGCTGTGCCTGTGAAATGATCAGTAGTTAGAAGCTCGGGAAGGCATTGGACCATGGGAGTCTTAAACTTCATAAGAGTCGTACTGATCTGAATAGTTGCATACATGAATGCTGTTATGAAATACCATAAGTTGAAAATACTGTGAAGTAAAAGTAGAAATACATACAAAGATATTGCCGTATTTATAGACTTGTAAAAATAGATTGTGCTATGAATCGAGGGATATGTAAATACAAGGAGCAGACCTGACTACTATATGGAAAATGGAAAATTTATATAATGCACAATAAAATATCGAGGTGATATTGTGCATAAACCCCTTTACATAGTTCAATTACAAATGTTGGATAGTGAAATTCAAGTAATTGTCCTGACATCGCTAGTTGCTTGCCTATGTTGTCTTTTAAGGACTAAGTTGAGACATCTCTCAAAGAGGAAGACTCTATGCAAATTGTGAAAAAGTCTATGAAGAGGAGGAATTAATATTCAGAGAGAGTTTGACAAACTTACAGAAGCTACCTTGGATGAGAAGGTCAGGAGACTGATGTTAGTACTTGGAGATTTAGAGGGAGCAACTAGAGGATCTGCTTCATTTGATTTCCAAGGATCTTTGTCATATTGGTTCAGAGGGAGTGGATCATGTCAAGATGGTTTCTCTAATGATCTACAATCAAAGGACTATGACTCCTAGGACGGAGTCCCATGCATGTATGGTGTAATACCTTTATGCTAACACCTAGGTCATGATATTCATGGATAGGTGGATACTTGGTAAGCTTGGAGTTCATCAAGAGTGATGCAGACTATATTAGAGATATGGTGCAAAAGAATGCTATTCAGTCGAGGTACATTATCACTAAAGAACAAATGGCCTATATTCTCAACAAGCCTCTTGCCAAAGTGAAGTTTGTGCATCTTTTGAGACAAGCTTGGAGTTGTGGAGAACGAAGCCTTTGCTGAGAGGGAGTCTCAACATCAGTGATGTTTTGAGATGTACTTTAGTGCATTTCTCTCTGAGAGAGAAGTTTGAGGTATAAGCCCTTGTAATGCATTCTTCTCCGTCAGAGAGAAGTTTGAGGTGAAAGCCCTTGTTCCACCCTATGGGAGTAGCCATGATGGATCCACCCTTTGGTATGGTTCATAGTGGATGTCATGTGTGTGACACCATGACAACACCACATGAGATAGTCGATGGTGATTTTCTTGTACTTGTGTACATTACCCTATGGATGTGCCATGGTGAATATCATTGTGAGGTGACGATCTCACAATGATGAGCACTTGTACATCTTACCATCATTGTGAGGTGGTGATCTTACAATAATGGTGGATATCACATGAGGTGATATCTATGAAAAATCCATAATGGCAGATATCACGTAAAGTTATATTTATGGAAAGCCATAATGGTGGATATCACGTGAGGCGATATCTATGAAAAATCTATAATGATGGATATAGCATGAGGTAATATCCATGGATATGCCATGATGTTTAATGTTGCAGTGAGGTGATATCTATTCTTTCATCATCCATGGGATTAGCCATGATGATGTGTTCATTTGTATTTCCACTCATGGGTGTAACCATGACGGATCCACTATCTGGGAGTATCCATGGTGGATGACACCATGTGACTCATATTTAGAGAAGGATTCCTCCCTAGCTAAGAGGGAGTGTTGATTTTTATTGTAGCTGTGGTCAGAATCCACATGCCTACATAAATAACACAAAGGTTGTGTTTATATTGACATTATTATTATGAGATAATATAATTATATTATTATGGTATAGTATAATTATAATTATATTATATTATTATTATTATAAGATGATATAACTATATTATAATTGTGATAATATAATCATATTTATAATTATAAATAATATAATAATATATTGATATTATATTAATATAATTATTTAATATCTAATTATTTCAAATATAATTATTTAATATATAATTATTTCAAATATAATTATTTAATATCTAATTATATTTATAAGAGTGGTGTCCCTTGGTGAAGGGACACCTCTTGCATATATAATAATAAATCGAATCAAAGGGATGATATTCGATCAAAATAAGGGAAAAACCAAAATTCTAATTGTTTAGTATGATGGACACAAAAGTCTATATAAACACTTGTGTGTTACCGGGTTGGATAGAAGAATAGAAGATATGAGGTTTACAAATATTATCATTTTGTTGAGAACAAGATTATTTTGTATCAAATAAATACATTCTTCAGTTTAGATTCTTGTATTTAAAACTACATACTATAGTATATTTTGTATATTTAAGTATGCATTGTTAAATGACTGACATATCTCTCTGAGACTCATTCCAAAGAATGTGAAATAAAGAAACATAGATTTTACTCTGTATTGAAAAGCATTATAGTGAAAATGAGAAGCCTACAAAGAAGATTGTAACATTTCTAGTGAGGTACAAGTCCAGTGAGGCACAAGTCCAATGAGGCACAAGTCAAATGAGGCACATGTCAGTGAGACAACATCAGTGAGATATACAAATTCATTTAAAAGATAAGCCAGTGACGCAATTTACTAGTGGTTTTCTACCCCATACGGTTTCCACTCAAGAAATACTTGTGCCATTCTTTTAATGTGTTTGTGCTTTCTATTTCTTTATTGCAAAGTGTTTAAAATATTATTTTTGACTTAGAACACTTATTCACCCCCCCTTTAAGTGCCCCTAATACTCTACACTACACATTTTAGAAAAAGTTTATAATGTATTTTATCCTCACGATGCAATTGGTTTCATGAATTATTATCAAGCTTTGAGCAAGTTATACCATTTTCTTCATTGGTTGTCCTAAACCCTACCTAGGGTTTTCAAGAAGTAAAATTAATTCATAAAATGAGTTTCTGGATGGTTGAAATATGATGAAACTTTATGTAAATATTTGTACCAATTCCTCCCACAATCCTCCAAAATAGGAGCTCTTTATTCATTCATTTGTGCAAGTTTTTAAAGCCTATTATTTTCATATTACAGTGTGACAGTTGAAAAATCTAGTTCAATGAGGGTTTGATGTTAATAATGCTTGTTTTTTATTTTATATTGGAATTAGTGGTTTGGAAGGCCTCCAAAAGCATGGTCAAGAGCTTGAAAAGCCTGAATTTGTTTGGAGTTCACTTAATAGGCCTAAGCGCAACATGCCTAAGGCTGCAATCTAGGATGCATCTAGGTTGGATTAATGAGTTTTATGGAACAATGTACCATTGAGTTTTTTGATGCATTGATGAGTTGCAAGTCATAAAGAGGCATTTTTAGAGGCCATAGGAAGGCCAAGAATGTGTGTCATTAGACAAGGTTGTGTGTTTTTTTTAAAATAGGCCAAGGAGTAATGTATCTAAGTGGTGTAACTGGAATGCACCTTGAATGTATTTGAGTAGAATTAAATTATGTTTGATTAATGTTATAATTTTACTCTTGGTGGTTCTATTTCTTCTTGTACCACTAGAGGAAAACCTATTGTTAGCCATTATTCTGTTTCTTTCTTAAAGAGTTTTCATTCTTTCATATTTTTATCTAGATTCTCCTTAAGGGTTATAACATCTGCAAGATCCATGGGAGCTTCGTCTATAATGGGTTCTACTTTCTTCTTCTTATCCTTCTTCCTTTGGTATTATTTAGTGATTTTTTATTGGGGGTTATTGGTGGACTTTTTCTTATTTCTCTATTATCTCGTGGACCTTGGAAACCTGAGATTTAACCATTGATGGATTTTGTTAATTGCCTCAGTTGTCACCACCACAATTTTAGATATTCTTTCTCATACCAATTGATTGAGGAGAGTGAATTTTGAGAATGTGGTGTTCTTCATATAAAGGATCCAAAATTTCTCCATTGTTAGAGAAGTTGGTTGGAATGTCCTTTTGAATATCAAAATCTTTCATTTGGGAAGCAATTATCCTATAATATCTCCTATTTTAAGACTTAAAAGCATTTTGTATTCCAACCCAAAAATCCTCCAATGTTGGCTGGTGTTTGGGATGTGAATTAGGCATAATGCCCTTATTCTTACCTATTGGGTCATAAACTAGCCTCATTGTCTCATATTGTTTACTATTTAGTGCCTCTAACTCAAAATTTACCTCTTTGGCTACATGTAGGTTCATAAAATTAGTCATTTGATAGTTTAAAGCTCATTAATTATTCTCCATCACCTATAAATGCATTTAAGCATATTTATTTAGTGATCCTATGATGTACTCTCGTTAGTGTTCTCGTTTGATATTTGGTCTTTAATAATAGTAGGTAACAAGAATTGCACATAACTTAATGATGATACTATAGTAAATTTAATTCAATTAAATTTATTCTTGTTAAGTTCCTAGGTTATGAACTTTTAATCTAATTAAAAATATAATGTTTCTTTTATCAAACGGATTCATTAAAGTCAATAGTTTAATTAATTTAATAAAGGTTGATACAATTCTTAATGCCCGACAAAGGAGGTGGATGGAGTTCCTTTGTTAGTATGATTTTGATGTCCACTACATCAAGGGGAAGGAGAATGTTGTATCAGATGCCTTGAGTAGGAGGAAAAATGAGCTCTCTTCCATGACTACTTGTACTGATTTGAGGGATCGCATACTTCAACACTTTCTTGGGGATGAGTTTTATTTAGAGTATGTTTAGTTGGACTGAGCTCAGAGGTCCCTTAAGGGGAAATTTGTTGGATATTCCTTAGATTCTGATGGACTTCTTCATCATAGGGGTCGCATTTATGTCTCTACACCTGGTGGGTTGCATGATTTTATTATACTTGAGGCTCATAGAGCACCATATGCAGCACACCCCGGAGTCAAGAAGTTGCATGCAAATGTGAGGTAGCTCTATCATTGGCTAGGTATGAGGTTGCACATTGCTAGGATTGCGGCTAGATGTTTAAAGTGTTAGAGAGTTAAAATAGAGCACAACCATCCAGGTGGGATTCTTTAGTTACATGAGGTACTTGTGTGGAAGTGGGACAATATTTCCATGGACTTTATTATTGGTCTACCTATGTCTTCTCGCCTCCATGATGCCATCATGGTGACAATGGATAGGTTGACCAAAGTTGCCCACTTCTCACCCGTACGTACAACTTTCACAACACCTGCAGTAGCATAGGTATTCTTGCGAGAAATTTTCAGGCTCCATGACATTCCTTGTAAGATTATATCTGATCGAGATTATCTCTTTACCTGTTCATTTTGGAGAGAGTTACAGACAACATTGGGCACTGGGCTCAGTTTTAGTAAAACCTATTACCCTGAGACAAATGGGCAGACTGAGAGAGTTAATTAGGTTTTAGAGGATATGTTGCAGATGTATGTTATGGATCACCACTCCAGATGGGTGAAGTACCCACACTTGGTAGAGTTTGCCTACAATAATGGGAATCACACATCCTTGGGTATGCCTCCTTATTAGGCCTTTTGTGGAAGGCCATGCTGGACACCATTGACTTGGGAAAAAATTGAGGATAGGGTATCAGTTGGGCCAGAGTTAGTCAGGGATATGGAGCAACAAGTTATTTTGATCAGGCAACGTCTCGGAGAGGCTCGGGATAGACAAAGGAAATATGCAGATGTGAAGGGGGTTGATAGAGTCTATATGGTTGGAGATAGGGTATTTCTATGGGTGCATCTACATAAGAGTCCGATCTATTTTGGAAAAGGTTCTAAGCTTGCACCCTGATTTGTAGGACCTTTTGATATTTTGGAGAGGTTAGGACCAATTGCCTATTGTCTAGCTCTGCCACCTATCCTATCGCGCATCCACAATGTGTTCCATGTATCTATTTTGTGGAAATATATTTATATGATGATTCTCACAAAATAAATTGATTGGGATCCCTTACAGGTGGAGTCAAATGGACAATTGGCCTTGGAGCCCATTCGCATACTGGCTTGATAGACATTGGCTCTTCGAGGCTGAGAGATAGACCAGGTTAGGGTCTAGTGAGACTGTTATGATGAGGTCACAGCCCCATGGGAGGACGTAACACGTATGAGACATGAGTACCCCCACCTTTTTGATGAACTCTAGGAGGAAGTTCATGCCTAGAGTGGGAGGATGTAAGGTCCTACCCGACCCGTCATTTCAGAGCTGATACTTTTATATTCTGTTTATCATGATAAGACATTATCTTTGATACATTGACTTATTGGACATGGATTTCATAGCATAAATACTATGTGATGACACTATTTTGATGATATTTGGATATATTATTATATGCTTATGATTTTAGATCTTAATGACGTATTTTAACAAGTTTTCCATTCCATGTTTCTGAAATCTCAATTAGGTCATGTGATATATAAATGTGGATTTACGGATTTGAATTCTGCAAATGATCTATAATGGTTAATTTTGAATGTTAGATAAGTGATTCAAAGGATTTTTGTGATTGATCAGTTATATGTATTTGGATGATCTAATTCTGAAAGTAATGTTTAATTCATGGTTAGTTAAAAGTATTATAATATATATTATCATGTATGTTTGATTTCTTTCTTGGACTACTGATGCTATGTTCAAGTGTGCAGGTGAATAAACCATGGATTCAAACTATGGAAACAAGATTGGATTAATATTAAAATTATTGTTAAGCCAAGGTTAACCCTAAAGAGGCAAATAACCTCATTTTAATGTAGTTTATTTTTGTAAATGTGGTTATGCATGTATGTAAATGTAAATTGTTCAATTTATGTAATTTCCAACTAGGCATGTCAAGTGTGTGTAAATGTGATGTGCTTTTTAGTGCCAATTGGCACATGTACATGTGAGTTGGCATGCCCATGGAGTTAAGAGAGGTTAAGATTTCACCTTAGGATTACCTTTTAGTGTCCCCATGTAGGGTTACATACCTTGGAAACCAAAACCATGAGTCCCATCACAAAATTTTGTGGGTTAACTCTTAGTGAGTTTTAGAGGGGTTAAAATGAGCCCAAGGGGGTAGTTAGGGTTAAGAATGACTAGTACTATAAGTATACTATGGGTTAGGGGTTAGATTTTGATGATTAAAGTGTCTAAATAATATTAATGACCCTCCAAAAGTGTCATTCTTGAAAAGTGGCGAAAATTGGAATGTGGGAAGACCATCACCTTCCCCACAAAAAATGGGCCTTCTTTCCATGCATGAGAGGGGACAAGTGTGAAGGGGAGAGTGAATCAAGTCACCTCTCATTATGTTGGTTAGGTGAGAGTTGGTGAGAGAGCCTTTTTAGGGGGAATTGGGAGGATAATTGGGGTTGATTGCGCATTCTCTTGATTTTCTGGGAGACTTCTAGTTAATTTTGGAGGACTTGCTAGATTGGAGCTAGGAGGAGAAAAGCTAAGGAGAGAAAGGAGGCTCAACTCAAATTCATAACCATTTTTCTTGGAGCAAGGTTGGTGCTCCCAAGCCATGAAAAGTTAGAATTTATGTTCTTTCTTTCAATTTTGAATGAAACTTGTTGCTTGTAATTCAATCTTGTGGGAATTTTGATCTTGTATGTAGGAGTGTATGTAGTGAATTTCATTTTATTTCATGTTTTTCTTTGTTTTTTCATATTGTGGTGTTCATGGGTGTGAATGACTAATCTCACCCTTTGGAGGGAAGAGAGCCATTGTGGGTGAGGGGCTTTTGGGAAAATCTTGTAGTGTAGAGTCTCTTCTTGGGAAGAAGAGGGAGAATACATGGATGTATGGGCTCCATGTGCCACGTCCTTTGTTATTTTACTCTTGGGGGTGATAAGGGATGATGGTTGTGATATATGGAGTTTTGTAATAGTGATATGGAAGCCTTGGGAAGGTAGGTGATTTTTCTCCTTTATGTTGTCCTTATTATTGGAATTTCTCCTACTTGGTTGTTTCCACCTTCACCCCTTTAATGGGTCCAAGGTGACCCAATTGTACATAAGCTTGAAAGGGTGTTAATTGTTGTGATGCTTTGTGGATATGGAAAACTTTAGTGGTGATATTCACCATTTGGCGAATGTCTCATGTCTGTGACCCAATATTTGGCGAATATAATATGTATATCAGGTTGTCCATGTCGCCCGAACTTTATAAATATTGGGTTGAATGCTCAGGCCCATCGCCCATTGGTTTATGTATTTTTATCCTTTTATTTCACAATATCACTAATCAAATTAATTGTTGGACACTATAAATTGAAAAATTTTGCCTACAATTTCTGAAGCTTGTCATAATTGACAACCATATTTGCCAATATGTGGTCGATATTTATGGTTAGGGTACAGGTTACCTAACATGTGTCTCTATTCTAGATAATTTCAATGAAACTTTATGACTTTTAAAACTTTGTCCCGAAATAGATTTGACATGTGTCTCTATTCTGGATACTTTTGGAGGGATCTTTGTGTCCTTTTAAACCTTGGCAATTTTTTTCAATCATGAAAGATTCGCCAAGACTTTATAGAATTTTCATATAATTGAAAAAAAATCACCAGTACAACAAATATTTTTTCCTTTCAAATTAAATTTTTTTCCAACAATATTAATTCCCCCCCAAAAAAATAATGTAGGTTTTGCTAGTATTTTACACCTTTCCCCAACAGGGGGTTTCTTAAAAGACTTCCTTATTTGTGGATGTATTGTGTTTTCATGAATGTCACCTTGTCCAATCTTGTTTCTCCTAGCTCGGGGCTGGTCTCTTAGAGACCTAGGATGGAAGGTGAGCTCCCATGGTTTATTTCAGAAACTCTTGTCCTTTGCAAATTTTGTGGCTATCTCATTCTACTTGGAAGAGGATGTCCAAAGCTTGGAAATGAAGAAATTGTTTGTTCATTTTAGCAAATTGTAAATGTAAAGCCATGAAGCTAAATCTTTTTGTAGTTATGTCTCAAATTGGGAAAGAAAACTGTTTTGAATTTGTAAGGAGATCTCTTGTAAGTTGCTGTAATATATGTGCTTATAGTTTTCAATCCTCTTTCAAAAATGTATATAATCCTCTTGCTTTTGTTATAAAAGAATAAAGTGTTCTTCTATTAAGTTTAAAAAAAAGAGTTACCTTCTATACTAGATAAGGTTAATTCTAGATTAATAAATTCTGTATAAAAATCTGTGTTCTAAAAAATTCCAGATTTAGAGCATTCTCTTTCTTATTTAAATAAACCTAATATTTAGTTCATTCTCTATTTATATAAATTCCTTTTCATTTATGCATTTATAAATCAAAATAAAGAATATTCTAATTTTCAAATATGTCACTACATGAAAATTTGCATATAGGCAAAAGAATCTTTATGATTTACATTTTGTTTATTCTCCAGAATCTGCCTCAATTTATCAATAAAACCACATAGAAGAACCCTTACATTATGACAAGATTGTTTATATATAGATATTCCTCTATTTAAAATTGTAACATCTCATACTTTTTTTTAGAAATAAATAAATAAATAAATAAATATATATATATATATATAGTGTTGCATGTTTATTTTAAAAAAAAATTAAAAAAATGTAAATTTTGGGAGGGTGGAGAAGCCACCCCCACTGCGGCTGTGTGTGAGAGTGGTGATAGGGAGGCACGGGGCCCCTCCCCCACCATTGTGGTGATCATGGCCACCACGGCCACCACACATTGACGATGTATGTCACCGACTGTGTGGAGACCGTGGGGCGGCGCCACCACAGTGGTGGTGGGGGGCCACACCCACTCCCCACACTCCTCCGCTTAATAAAAAGTGCTCTGCGCTCCAAAACAAAAATGCCTCCCCTCCATCTCACACTTCTAAGAAAAATCGTGGCCTTCCCATTCTCTGCAAATACACACAAAAAAGAAGAAGAAGAGGATTTGAAGCTAGGGTTAGAAAATTGGGGAGAAATGGAGAAAGAAAAATAAATAAGGAAGAAAAGTTTATTTTTGGCTTCTTTATTTGAGCCCTAACCCTAAATTTGAATTAGGGTTAGGGGTCCTCAAATAGATAGTTGTCTTTATTTTTTTAAAATATTTTAATGATGGTATTCTGGCGGGATTTATTTCAAATCATCTTGGTGGGAAAACCCCAACTTTAGAGCTTTTAAATTTATCATTTAGAGGTTAACATAAAATGTGGTAATATGATTTGAACAAGGTTTAATGAATATTTTGCTAATGTTATATTAAAATTTAGTGGTCAACTACATTAAATGCCCTTATATATTTAATGTGGGAATTAGATGGTTATTTCAAGTTAAAATATGGTAATAAGTAAATGTAATTAAATTAACCTAATGAAGATATCATTAAATTTATAATCGTGTGGATTTATTATTACCTTTTAGATTAAAAATTTGAAATCAAGTAACTAATTAAAGTCATTAAATGGAAACCAAATTTTTATTTAATAAGATGAAATTAAATCAATCATATTATATTAACTATAACATTATCTCTAGCAAATGTACGATTTTAGTTAATCTTATTAAGGTTATTGTTAGGACTAGAACATTAGGGAAAGTATATTAATGGATCATTAAATAAATATGTATAATATTCGTATGTAGATGATTGCAATAAATTAATGAGCTATACACTATTAATTATTTATAAAAAAAATACTAAAATTTGATTAAAGATGAATTTAATGAAAACCTAGACATTATTAGTCAAACGTTGTTAGAGACACCTAGCTAGGTAATGTTATTTTTACGTGGCCATTACATGTGGCCAGTGTAATGGCCAGTGTAAAAATAATGTTATGTTACTACTATATTAATTTAATACACATAATTCATGAGCTAGGTGAAAATTAAATAACTATAGAAATTGTAATATAGTTTAATTTTTGACTATAGTATAGAGAAAGTTGAAGCCCAAGTTATTACAAATCTAGGGAGGATTAATATAAATTAACTAGAAGAATATGATATCAAATCAAACACATTCATTAGCAAGAATTTGTTAATTTCTCGCCTAGGAGTACGGTCTCATTAATGGGGTAGAATTAAGACCTATTAACATCCAAAATCTTGGGTTTTGCATTTGGTAGAAAACATTATCAATCGTACACTTATAACTTAATTAAATATTTAAATTTATGACGGTTTCGAACCCCCAACATGATAGACAAAATTTTTCAACTCAAGGGTTGAGGGACGTTGACTCATGTCATGATTCCCCTCAACCCTAATGCCGACATTGAATCAACTAATCCTCTTAACCTAAATACTTTTCCTAACCTTATAGTTCGTTTGAGCACTGGGAAACATGGGTTAACTGACCCTTCACCCATTTAGATATTTTTTTCAAAAAAAAAGATGTTGTAAGACATGCAAAAATGCAATAATTTTTTTTTTGAAGTACATCTAATAGGTGAAGGATGATGAAAGACAGTTAACTGATACTTCTACAACATGTGTTCCAAGTTAACAAAGTTAAGACACCGTTTAAGTCGAGAGGTTACATACAATGTTTAGCATTAGGGTTAAGGGGAATCATGATGAGAGTCATTGACCCTTAACCCATCATTCAAAGAGTTTCTAAGTTTCTAGTTTAACATGATAGGTCCCTTAAACTGTTCTAATTTTAGTTAAAAGTAGGGGTTGACTCTAAATATGAACTAGCAACGTTAAATGTTCGTGATGATAAGTCTCCACTAGTTTGACATTATAAAGTCCGAGTAAAACACATTAAAGAGTTGATATCTGAGTTTAAAATTTCATTTTTTTTAAAAAACACATTTAATAGAGTAGTTAAAATAATAAAATAATACTAAGCTCACAAAAAGTACACTAGGATCTTCTTCATTTATCCCATTAATTTTCTTCATAATGAAATTTGACTTATTTAGATTAAAGTGATCAACATTATAAATAATAACATTTAATACATAAGGTTAATCAATTTAATTAAAGCTACCACATTTCATCTAAATAATTACATGGACAAGCTTAATATTGCTCAAATTTTATTTCAATCAATTAACATTAAAACAAAGGGTTAATTAAGTAAATTCTAGTTACAATACTATATTTAAATCATTAAATAAATACCCTTCTAAAGTTATCCAATTCAAAACTCAATATATTTTTGCATTAAGTTTGAGTGTGGAAAATTTAGGAATAAGTTTTAATAAATCCTTAATTAATATACTACCCACAAATCTCTAATCAAATTTTAAATATTAAAAAGTTAATCATAAAAGTCATTAATAGAAGTGTCTAGTTAAATTCATCTAAAAAAAATATTTAGGTCCACGATCAAATCTAAATTAAATTAACTACACAAGTTGCCTAATAATTAAATCTAACTATTTAGACTATAACCCTCCACATAACAAATTAAATTTAAAATTTAGATCATTTAGTTGAAATAATAACCTAAGTTAATATAATGCTCTTACTTTATTAAAATAATAACTTTATTTAAACTACCCCAAATTTCATATTCATAAACAATTTAACAAAAATCTTCTAAAGGTTAAATTACACTTTTAAATACATTACCTATTTTTCATTTAAAACTTTAATCAAGTAAAGATTAATATTTATACACCACGAGTTAATTAATTAATTAAAGCTACTACTTTTCATTTAGATCATTAAATATATTAACATACTAAAATTACCTAATTCAATCTCTAATCCATTTGTTTTACATTAAACCCTATTTTCAACTAAGCTTAAGTTGTGAAGAAATTAGGATAAAGTTCCAATAATGAAAACTAAGTGATTTTTAAAAAAACAATCTCACCAAAAAGCATCTCCATTAAACAAAAATAAAAAGGTCAACTCTTTCTATTTTGCAACCCTAACCCTAATTTGAAATTAGGGTTAGGGGCAAAATATGAAGAGGCAAAAGAAGAGTTTCTTCTTCTTCTTCATCTCTCTTTCAAACCCTAATGTCCAAGTATTTTTTTTTCCATTTTTGTTTCCTCTTTGATTTGCGGGTCTGATATCTATTAGAGCTTTTACAGGAATCACATAAAATCTTAGCTATATAAATGTATATACACATTTTTGTGTACACACATTTATTTATATAAGTATTTATAAAAGAACGATGGTAGCCCTACAAAATTTATGCATGTTTATACACTTCCTGCTACAAATGTTGTTGTGTTTTGTTATGGTTGCAGGTATGCATGAAACCTATTTTATTGGGGTCGAAAGTGTAGGTTTTCTTTATGTTTGATTGATGTCAGGGGGGCGGGGGGGGGGGTCATGTTTAACTCCCC
>MU225962.1:571182-588515 GCA_018584345.1 Thuja plicata | reverse complement strand
CACTCTGTTAAGAGATTTGGAAAGAACGGTTAAGTCCACCTTCTACAAAAGGATTTTAGATGTGATGCACTTGTTAGAATGCAACTACATAATTCTTTGATCTGATGATAAATGCAATCTTCAATTGTTGATAACAAATCCTATAAAGCTTCATATATTTAAGTAATCATCCTTCCATGATTGAATAGTACCTTTGTCTGCTCGTCGGTAGC
Source organism: Thuja plicata (assembly GCA_018584345.1). Lineage (NCBI taxonomy): Eukaryota > Viridiplantae > Streptophyta > Pinopsida > Cupressales > Cupressaceae > Thuja > Thuja plicata. The sequence continues at coordinate 588,303 of MU225962.1, read as the reverse complement.
CTTTGTGTGTTCTTGATAACTGATATACTATGTTTTTGATCTTAGCATGAATTCTGCCTTCTTCTCCTTAGATGCTCTTCGTGGCTATCATTAATAAGAATTCATGTACTCACAATTGAGTATGAACATCTATTTATACTAATTCAAGTTTAATTCTTGATTCATGCATTGCAAGTTAACTCTAGATCCAAGGTTTACAACTTGACCTTGATCTTTAGTTAGATATGCTTTAGATCCATTAGGATGCTTTAAAGCATTTACATAAAGCTTGCATGACCATCTAAAAAGATTTAAAACAAAATCAAACTCTATAAATAAAATTACATTGCTTTAACTGTCGTGTAAGACTCAGATCCACAATTTGTGGGTTCTTGATCTGTCTGTCGGTTTTGATGGTCGGTTTTCTTGATCATCAATGTTCCTTTCTTGAACTGGTCGTCGGGTATGCTTTTTTGTGTTTATGTCAGGTTAGTTCTGAAAATTGTGTCGCCAGTAATGCTTGTGTTCGCCAGTGATGCTTGTGGTCGCTGGTGATGCTTGTCACTTTTATACTTAGCATTTTCTCAAAATCTTTGTTCTGTCGGATATGCTTGCATTTTACCGGTACTGCTTGTGGTTTGCTGGTAATGCATGTTGTCTGCCGGTGATGCTTTATGTCTATGTTTTTCAGTGAGTATACTAATGGAAAAATAATGTCATCACTATACCCGTAAGGTGTAAATTTTGAGGTAAAGTTGTAGGATTCAAAGGGTGTTGATTGGTTCTGGATAAAATGGAAAGGTAAGCGGGAAAATTGATCATAAATGCATCCAACTATTAAAATGGGGCCCAAGAGGGAAATGAATATTGTGAATGGATGGATAAATGAGAAATTGTGCATAGAGATTAGAGCCAACCTAGATTTTTGAGCAAGATTGAAGGAGAAGGTAGGCCCTTGATTTAAATTATGTATGCAATTAAGTGCAATGTGGGGTCCTATCATAAGAAATACACTAAAGAGGGCTAAAACGGTCCCAAAATGAACACAAGAGAAAGTGCTTACTTTTTAGGACTATACAGGTTGTTAACATGATCTTGATGAAGGAATAACTTTTCCAAGATGTTATCCACATAATCCTCCAAGATTCTATGGATAAAATAGTGAAATATAAGGGTCATCACACCTTGATAGGTCACATTAGCATTTTTCAACCCAAACAACATAATGACATAGAAAAATGTTCCCCAAGGGGTAGTGAAGGTTGTCTTATACTCATCTAACAGATTAATACAAATCTATTTGTAACACTAGAGTACATCTGTGAAGGAAAACAATGCATGGCATGTTGTTGAGTCAACAATCATGACGATATTAGGAAGTAGAAAATTATCTTTCAGTGGAGCCTTATTTAGATCACAAAAGTTGATGCATACACAAAGATGCCTATCAGGTTTACTAATAGGTGTTGAATATTATAGTTGTTGGATCTATATATTTCCTTACTTGAGATGACTGCATTTGTATTCTGTTCAAATTATTGTAATGTTCATTCTCTGCTGTCGTTCATTTCTTATTAAACTGTGAAGAGTCTTTCCTTTGATGGATACATCTATTAGTAGATTTTTTTCTTTGTTTTTTCTTTCACTAGAGTACTATGAAGAGTCTTCATTGTTCGCATATGTAACTGTCGTGACAATCAAGTTTTTATATCACCGTCCTTTCTTTATGTCAATGATCAAAATGGAAGAGCCTCATTTTAGCATAATTTTTTTGAATTTGAAGGGTCTTGAATATCTCTTCTTCATGGATATCATGGGAGTCTATTCATTAGCATCACTATTTGTGTAACGGAAAGGATTCCTGCTAGCATCGGGTCTTGGAATATCTTCTTTAGGATATTAATCCTCTATGTATTATTTTGGAGATGTGATCATTCAGAAGACGTTCAAATTTCATGGGTCACCATTTTGTGTAATTGTCGTCATCAATATCGTTTATACGTTCATGTCTATTGGAGTCAGTTTGTGTTTGTTGAGTTGCACAAGAAAGTGTTACGTCATGACATTGTATGATTTGACATCCTGTAGCATCATTGATGATTGAACATTATCATTCTATTGAAGAGAAGATGATCGTTTAGTTGTTGAAGTGATATTTTTTTGAGTTTATTGTTTATCATTGGGAAGTTACTGTAGAGTTGTATTGAAATCACCATGTTGGTGATCAGCGTATATGTGTTTTAGTATAAATTTCTTTGTTGAAAGAAGCTAGTGTACAAGACTCTGGTCATGTTTGTATAGAGTGTTCATCATACGATTATTTCTTATAGTAGAAGACTCATTATTTTGAAAAGAGAGTTTTTGTGTAATTTCTATGGTGTGTGAAGGTTTAAAATTGTGAGCTTTATACTGAGAATCCGTTGTTATTATTAACAAAGGAGTATTTTATGGTGTGGCTATGTTTTTCTCTCGAGTAGGAGGATTTTCCTAGGGTATCTCTGGTGTTCTTGTGTTTTGATTTATCTGTTATTTTTTTATGCAATTATGGTTTGTAAAATTTAACATGATATCAAAGTCAAGTTTAAGGAAAGATCCAGAACCATATTTATTCTAGTATCAAAGTATTATTTTCTTCTCTTATAGTTTGAGTCTTCTAGGTTTCAAAATGGTGAATGGACTCAAATTTGAAGATAGGTTGGATGGAGCATCAAATTTTACATCATGGAAATTCAAAGTCCTTATTGCACTAGAAGAGAATGATCTTTTAAAAAAGTGAAGGGGGATGTGCTTGAGCCAACCGATAATGCTAAGAAAGCTCAATGGAAGAAGAATAACATTATGGCAAGGAAGATATTGATTGATTCTGTAAAGGATCATCTCGTTCCCATTATATCCAAATTGAATTCAGTTAAAGAACTATTTGGGAGTCTTCAAAGCTTATATGAATTCAATTATACCAGCAAACCTCTAGCTTTGAGACGTCAACTCCTCCATATAAAAATGGCTAAAGAAGAATCATTTATCTCCTTCTTCATGAAGATTACATAATTGAAAGATCAACTTAGTGCTATTGGAGATTCTATTGAATATAGAGACTTGGTTATGTTGGCCATGAATGGTCTCCCTCATTCTTGGGGGTCTTTTATTCAAGGCATTAGTGGAAGAGATGAATTACCCAGGTTCGATTATTTGAGAGCTGATTGTATTCAAGAGGAATTCATATTAGAAGAAAGAGGAAATGGACAAAAATCTCATCATGAAGAAGATCATGTTCTTGCTGCTCATACATCTAAATGGAAAGGAAGAGAAGAGAGAAAGTAAATTTCAAGAGGACTAGATATAGGAATTTAGATTCAGCTCTTGAACCGAAGAAGAAGAAGGATCTCTCTAGAATTCAATGTTTCAGATGTGACAAGTATGGTCACTTAACTAAAGGTTGTTTAACAAGACCAAAACATCAAGTTGTTGTTGCAAATGTTGATAGTGCTTCAGCTTAGAAAGAATCTTGTGACAATTCAGAGGGATTTTTATTTTAGGTGCAAAGATCAGGAAAGAACAATTGGTGGATTGTAAGAAAGTTTAAATAATAATTGAAATAATTATCTTATTAGCATGGTATTCAAGTTATTGCATATTAAAATATTTACTCTTTATTGCTGAATAGTTAAATATTAGCATTATTTTATGATATATTCAGTTTTATATGAATGTTTAATGTAGTCTTTATTCTATGATTTTGTTACAAGACATTAGAATAAGTTGTATTTTATATTATTTTGTAAATGAAATTAGTATTTTGTTTTATCGTATATGATAATTGTATGATTTCTAGGCCGGTCTAGATGAAGTCTCCTTTGATCATCGTTTCACGTAGTTTAAACTTTGTATTGTTGTGAAAATGTAGTTGTATTAAAAACTCAAAACTTGAAAATCATAAGTTGGAACAACTTCTTTTTTTATTTATCAGGCCATATCTCTTGTGTGAGATTCATTGCTATCTGCATTACTATTGCTGGAAGCATTCTTCAACCATTATTGGGTTGTCATTTATTAATTTGGAACAGTTATATAACAGTGATATAGATAGACATATCCAAGGCTTACTTGTCTGATATGAGGAATGGGATGCTTTTCTACAATTGTGAGTTCCAAACCAGATTTGTTCTCTTCAAGTGTAGTACAAATCATATTTAAGTTGCTACTATTTTTCAAGATGAGAAATGTGGTACTTGGGCATTATTTCCATTTGCAAAACAAAGGACATCCCTTGCTGAATAAATTTGTAGGCAGAGACAATATAGTTGTAGCAAAGAGGATAATCCAATAGAACTTTGTGGTAGTCAAGCTTCAATGGTTGGTTCATATCTTTGATGAGGGATCTAAGTATTCTAAGAAGTACTATAGATTGACTTAAGAAAATAAATATTTTTGTGTGTCATCTGTAGAGCCTATCAAATTCAATGGTAAGAACCCAGTTGTAGGAGTCTGATGCATGGGTAAACATAATTGGAGACATCTCTTGAAGAAGAATTATCTATTCATTTTATCTTGTGATGAGTTTCTTCTATAAAGAGGAAATGATATTTAGAGGAGAGTTCACTTCCAGAGAATTTATTTGTAATCTTTGAGGCAGGGATCAAGAGGGAGTTCTGTGAAGAATTGAAGATGTTAGCTAAGTGGTTTGTTGTCTTACTGAGAATAGAATTTCACAGTCAATCTGGATTTGACATTGGTAGCTCCACAAACTTTCAGTATAGGATGATCTAAGATGAGGTTGAGGAGGACATTCATGGACTTTAAAGTTATGGAAGTGTGCATTGAATACAGTTCCTCTAAGACAAGCATTGCAGGCAATCTTTGAATGAGGAGGTTAGGAATTTGATGCAAGTGCTTGAAGATTCAGTGGGAGCTTGAGAGCAGATGGAAAGTGCCAAGTCCTTTGTAGAGGATTACCAAGCTTGAGAAGCAGCGTGGCTTCAAAAGCTCATTGTTTGGTCAAACATTGGAGCTAGCTGTAATTTATTGTGATAATAAAAGTTGTAAGAATGCTGCCCCTGCTAAGAGGGAGTCTTTGCTGAGGGGGATTATCAACATTCAATTGTTCTTATTATGTGTTATAATGCATTTTTATCTGAGATGGAGAAATTTGAGGTGAAAGTCCTTGTAAGGCATTTTTCTCTAAGACAGACTGCGAAGATTCTTTCTTCAGATGGATACGTATATTTGTAGAGTTTTTTTTGTTTTCTTTCACTGGAGTACTATGAAGAGTCTTCATTGTTGACATATGTAACTATCGCGACAGTCAAGGTTTATATCACCGTCCTTTCTTTATGTCAACAATCAAAATTGAAGAGCCGCATTTTAGCATAATTGTTCAAATTCGAAGGGTCTTTAGTATCTGATTCTTCGTGGCTATCATGGGAGTCTATTCATTACTGTCACCATTTGTGTAACGGAAGGGATTCATGCTAGCATTTGGTCTAGGTATCTCTTCTTTGGGATATCGATCTTTCATGTATTATTTTGGAGATGCGATCATTAGAAGACGTTGGAAATCCAGGGGTCATCATTTTGTGTAACTGTCATCGTCAATATCATTTATGCGTTCATTTTTGTTGGATTCAGTTCATGTCTATTGAGTTGCACAAGGAAATGTAGCGTCACGATATTGAATGGTTCGACATCCTGTAGCGTCAATGAGAAAATCTTTGTGGTTGAGTATCTTGGTTATAACTATCTATTATTGCAGGTGATTCCAGAGTTACATGAGGTTGTTGAATACGTGTATGATCAATCATTGATGATTTAACATTATCTTCTATTCCAGAGTTACATGAGGTTGTTGAATACGTGTATGATCAATCATTGATGATTGAACATTATCTTCTATTGTAGAGTAGATGATCGTTTAGCTGTTGAAGCGATATTTTTTTAAGTCTATTATTTATCATTGGGAAGTTACTGTAGAGTTGTATTGAAATCAGAGTGTTGGTGATCAGTGTATATGTGTTTTAGTATTAAGTTCTTTGTTGACAAAAGCTAGTGTAAGGCTCTGGGCAATTTTGTATAGAGTGTTCATCATATGAGTATTTCTTATAGTAGAAGACTCATTATTTTGAAAATAGTTTTTTTTTTGTGTAATTTCTCTAGCGTGTGAAGGCTCAAAATTGTGAGCTATGTACTGAGACTCTTTCATTATTATGAATAAAGGAGTATTTTATGGTGTGGTAAGTTTTTTCCTTCAAGTAGGAGGGTTTTCCAGATTATCTCTAGTGTTCTTGTATTTTGATTTATCTGTTATTTATTTATGTTATTCTGGTTTGTAAAATTTAACAAAGGAACTATACTCGAAATCAAAGGCAAGTAGTCAATAAGACAAATAAAGCTTGCTTTCAAAAGCTTCTCAATTTGCTCTTGACTAAAAAAGTGACCCTATGATTCATCTTCCAGATCTTTTTTAACCGGCTTGGCATTTGTAGATAACACGATATTGTGAACCACCACAAACTCATCAATACCGAGCATGCCTACATATGCCTAAGTGAAAACATCATAATATTGTTGTACAAGATCGGCGTGTAATGTATCTTCTTCTACAAAGAGACACTTGCCAATGTCTATGATCATTTTGGTATGTTTATATTTCATAATGACATCAACAACATCCCCTTTAATGAGGGTGATACGGTCTTCTAGATGTGGTATTGAAGTATTTTCATCATCATAAGACAAGGTTGCCCCTTCATCATCATTCTTGATGGATTCTCCAAAGTATGTATGAGTTTCCAAGCAATAAGAGAATCGACATCTGTGATGGTGAGATGGAAAGCCACCATAAGCCCCTAAGGATTCATCCAGAGCTTCTTTCGAGAAGAAAACATCTAGGAGAACTGGTTTAGAGTTTACACTATTGTTTATGTACTTGTAGTCTGTATGTTTGATCTGCACACAAACTGAATGAAACATTAATAACAAGTTAGTCAAATTGAATTGAAAGATAAACTACGATTAGATCAATTGAAATGATAAACCTATAGAGCATCTCATTGCTCTCTATTTATAAGGACTATTTATCTTAGCTGCATTAAAGATCCTAGTGACAACCTAGAAAATGAGAAATGATCTTGATTAAGAGCTATGCTAAATGAAAATTGTCATTATGATCCTAATTAAGAATGCTCAAAGCTAAATATTAATGGATGCGAAGTGTGAGTATATGTGAATTGATAGTGAATCGGTCCTCTAAATGTGAATTGGTAAGTGAATTGGTTATTTACACTAAGAAATGCCTTCTATTTATAGGAATTATCAAGGGTAGAGGGTAGAGTGATTTAACCATGGTCCAAGTATGGTTGAGGTTAAGGTTGAGTGTCGTTGTGTCCCCTTTGTGTGGACAAGATTTCTTTATAGGATTGAGTGGTCAAGATAGAAAAGCCCTTTTGTAATCCATGTGCTCTCTTTTCTCATTTCCCATTGGTTGAGTGACTTTTCGTCGCGTAGTGGTGGATGAGAGAAAATAGGATTTTATTAATTCAAAAGAATTAATTACTTTAGCCCTGTTTGATTTAATGAATTGAATTTAATCAATTTGTAAACTAAGCAATTAAATGATTAATTCAATTACCTAGTGATTTGATTTATTGATTGCTATCAATTCAAAATAGCTTTGGATTTTATTGCTTTTGCTTTGACTTGTGTTGACCACTTTTAGGTGTATACAAATGCCCCTCTTTGAATCAATGTGTGAAGCACATTGGTTCAAAGAATACCTGATGTTTGATGTTTGATCCTAATTTGATGTCTGATCTGATGTGATACTGATGATGATGATGATGTTTTGATATAAATCCTTGATATGATGTTGATATGATGATGTTATGATGTTGATGTGCTGCTGATGTCGATCTGATTTGATGATTGTTCTAATTGTTGTGATGATCTGATGAAAAAGATTAAATAGATTCTCCAAATTCAACAATTGATTTGTTTGATGCCCCAAATGTTAAAAAAAATATTTAAGTTGATGTCCCCGATTTTAAAAAGTGCCTTGATTAGCAAAACTATGCATTCTGGTGCCAGTATGCCTCATCGACATTAAAATCGAGATGATTTTTCAAGCATTGGAGTTGAGGAAAATAATTTATTTTGATTGCAAAAATTTGAATAATGTCATGCTTGTCGATTTAAATCCCAACAAAAGGCAAACTTTGAAGATGAGAAAATGCCCCAGAGCTTGATCTATTTTTGATACCGACTAGATGCCCCACAAATAATCTGGCCAAGATGGTGATGGGTATGATATGTCCCCTCGAGAGATCAATCAGATAAAGTGTGATGAGATGGATCTCTCGATAAATTAGAAGGGAAATATTTGATAATTGATATTGCGTTAGATGGTATGATTTGTGATGATTGATATTGGATTGATTGATGATGATTGATAGATTATTGGATAGATAGGATGATGGGTTGATTGATCTAGAATCTTGATTAAGGTTTTGAAAACAAGTGATAGACAAAGGTTCCAATTAGGATTTGATCAAAATGAAGTGTATCTAAGATGATGGATTCTTAATAGAAAAAGATATATTTCTATGATATAGACTCAAAATTGACCTTGATTCCTTGGGTTCTAGGTGAAGGACCTGTATTCCTTGACAGTAAACTTTCCAAAATCAAAGATCAATGTTGTTTTGACAACACTTGCAACTGATGTGATTTGAATGGAATAAAGATGACGGATTCACTTGTTTGAAAAATATGTTATATGATTGATTAACATATTAGAGAGTGTGATATATGATAAACCAATGGATTCTGGGGGATTAACATAGGGCCATCTATGGGTGCAGGTACTAGTACATGTGATGGTACGTTGATGGGTCATCCTATAGAGTCAGGAGGTAGTCATGCTTAGATATTATTGATGATATCAGACTTTTGATGATGGACATATGTATCCCCTCTTTTATGTTACGAATGGACTCTTGATGTTTATTGATGTGGACATTTGATATATATTGTGATTGTGGACATTTGATAGGCCTTACCATTTCCTTTCGATTTTGATTATTTGATTTGGATGATTGATCCCCACTTTCCTTGAGAAATCCCATAATGATTATTAATGCAAGATTTAATCTAACATGAATGCAATATGTGAATGCAACTAAACAGTTGTCACTTTGCAACGGATCTCTATTTTTGCAATTATCATCATTGAGATTTTTTGATAGATCATTTTGAAATTGGTACAACACTCACTGGTTAGATTTGCAAACCATGATGGTATGAATACTTCTATCATCGGATTCAATGTAACCATTGTCATCATTGAGGTTTTGTGAATCAGTGAAATTGATACACCCCTCACTAGTGAGATTTCCAAACCATGGGGGTATGAACACCGTTTTCATCAAATTTAATGTTGCAAGTGGCCTAAGTATCCTTTTGCGTAAACAAGCAAAGAATTAATCCCTTTCATATACCAATGTCCTTGATGATTCTTTGATGATAATGTCATAAGAATGATTTGCATACTTCTTTGAATCAATCCTATGAGCAGGAAACTAAGAAAATACCCTACTTTATCATTGCTCCTCTAGTCATGAACATCATTGAGTTGCTAAAAATATAAGATGTCAAAAATCAAGAAACACATATTTGAATCTCTTTTCTATTGTTAGTTTGATCCACAAGTTTAAAGGATTTCAATCCATCTCCTTCGAGTTTGATGTTGTTAACGTTGTTTGATTCGATGTTGATGCTGATGTGTGAGATTGGTTGAATGATCAGATGTTTTGGATTGATTGAAAAGTTTCAAATGTCCTAATTCTTGATCTTGCTGAAGGATGTTTGTGTTCTTCTTGTGTCAGTTTGAATGATGATCGCCTGATGATCGGATGTGTGCCCCTGGTTTAGATTTTGACCATGCAAAAAATGTAATTGAATGTTTGATAAAGGAATGCTTCATTTGGCATTAAAAATTTGTGAAAACACGTCTTTGATTTGAAAAAAAAAATGATTATTTTCTATTTAACCATGATGGGTGGGGGTTTGAGGGTTTAATTTTTTGATTTTTGATTTTTGAATTTTTGAATTTTTTTTTTGACAAGATGCTTGATTTTTAAAGATTTTTCGATTTTTGTATAGATTTTGTCAATTTTTTGACATGATTTTTTTTTTGTTGTTTTACCCCAACGTGTGGTGATTTTGATGTTTTTCAATTTTCTGATGATAGTTTGTCAAATTTTTAAAGCTTTTAACCAACATCATATTTGTTTTTCTCTTGATGTTTAGCAAAGCAAAAGGTGTTGTGAGTGGATGAACGAGTGGATTCGGCTAGAGGGAATGTGAAAATGGTGGCAGAAGCGTGTATAATGTGACCCTCAGACTGTCTCCTTCAGATTACCTGAGCTAAAGGAAAATGGATATGATAATGTAGGATAATGATGTGGTTTCAGATAGCATATAGGATAATGACATGATGCAATAAAAGGCGTGTGTTTGTCCAAAGGAATGGACATGTCAAAAGGCTTTTGAGAACAAGTTTTTGCATTTGACATCCTTCATTTTGATCAAGAATCAAGGGTATATATGGATAGGATGAAGCTCAAGGGTGATAAGGGATAATGGAAGGGTGTTTAGGATAAGCAAGATCATGATAAGGTAGTATGGATGTAACAAGAAAATAAGAATAAGTTGATGGATAGAATAAATGGATAGGATGCTTGACATTCTCAACCTTGTCAAGATCAACGATGGAAAAGGGGATATATATGTAGATAGGATAAAGAGTCGATAATGGATGGTGAGGGATATGATGGATAATGAAAGAATTTATAGATAAGATGGTATGGATGGAATGTGCCCCCAAGTGTAGAGTGTAAGAGAGTGGACTACACATGATGCCTGTTTGCCAGGTTTTCATCGTGGTACTTTCCCAAGGTGCCACAAGAAGTGGTTTTCACCACAGGACAAATGATTTCTCTTTACTTTTTCTTTTTCTTTTTCTTTTTCTAACTTTTTGGAAGATACTGAATGTGTGACAGGAAATGGAGGAATTTATACCTCGTTCTCTCTAGATGATACCCTTGTGAAAGGTACTCTATAATGAACCATGGCTATTGAAAGGATTCTCAAAGATATTGATAAGGTGATGGTAAAGGATAGATATGAAGTATTAAGGTAGATGGTGGTTAAGGTTTTACGTCATAGATTGGATAAGAGGGATGGAAGGATGAAAAGTAGGTGTTGGATAATGGATAGGAGTATAAGAAGCATGTAAACTATGGCTGGAAATATTGGCAAGATCAACTGTAACACACACTTTGAAGGGTGGTGGAGTGATGGAGGAAAAATGGATTGGGAAGCTTGAAATTTTGGAGGAAAGATTGTGTATTTTGGAACACAAGGAACCAAAATGGATGGAAAAGGTGATGAAGTATCTGAGGTAATGGATTTTGGGACATAGAGACCCAAAATAGACTTGGAAGATGGAAAATGTTTGAAAGGACATGAAGCAGAATCCTTTGGAAGCTTGAATGTCAACTTTGATTTTTCCTTTTTGTGTAAGTCTTGCAAAAGCGACTGGGAATCCACATGGTCTTTGATTTTTCTTTCCTTTGTGATTCTTTAGAATCCATTTCTTCAATTAGGGATTTAGGAACCCACATTTTCTTTGATTCTTTCTTTTTCTTGTTGGACCTTTGCTGCCTTTTGGATATTTATTTTTTTCTTTTCATTCACATGTTGATCATATTGGACACATTGATCTTTGTACCTATGTGGATTCTTGAATATATGATTTTCATGTTTAACATCCAAGTTTCATCCAAATGTTTTGGGGTTCATAGATGGATAGGAATGATATGGAGGGTTCATATGGATAGGTTCTTGAAATTTTCTCAAGTATGTGTGCCTTTGTTGATCTTGATATACCCGATAGGGTAATTGGATGAAGAGCTAGGAATGGTAAGCATGGTGGACGGAGAGATATAAGGACCCAATATGGATGGAAGGGATGAATACTTTAGATTTGGTATAATATAAGAACCAAGAATGGATTTGTAGGATGGTGAAGGTATATGGTTATTATTGAATGAAGGGAGATAAGGTGTGAAAGGGATATCAATATCTTTAGAGTGAACTATATTTCCAAGACTCTCAACTTTAAGATTTATCTTTATACTAATAGGCTCATGAATAGATTTGATAGGATAAAATTTGATAGGAGCAACTGAAGCTTGAGGGGATTTAATACCATGAAATGAATTGGGAAGAGTGAGGAATTTTTGAGGTACACATGGAGGATCATGACAAGGAGATGATGGGATACTTTGATCTTGACATGGAAGAGAGTCATTTAATGAGGTAGAAATGGTGCTTTGCTCTTGGTTTTCAATAGGATCATTGGAAATGGTGGAAGAGGTATCCTGATCTTTCTTATAAGGTGGATAAGATATAAGACTTGGAAAGATAATTTATTCTTGAGATGGAAAACTATCATTGGATGGTTTAGAAAGGGTACTTTGCTCTTGATTTTCAATATGCTTATTGGAAATAGTGGAAGGGATGTCCTGATCTTGATTAAGAGGTGGATAAGATATAAGACTTGGAAGGATACTTTGTTCTTTAGATGGGGAGGTATCATCTTGGAAGAAGTGAAAAGGTACGAGGGAATCATCATGAGACTCTAGGGATATGGGATCTTGGAAAAATATTGGATAGGATTGGATAGTATCTTGATCTTGATCTTTAATAAGAATTGGTTCTTCGTACTTTGAATTACCCTCTTGACATAGATCCACTTCTAAGGAAGGGATATGGATTTTGATATGTATGAGGATTTCTTGAAAGGATTCAATAGCTTGGCATGATAGTTATTTTGAGTGGTTGTAGTAAGGATTGAAGCACATGATGGCTCAAGATCTAGGATCTTTGAAATGTGAAATGGACTTGCATGCAGATGTGGATTAACTTGGATTCCTTTTGGAGATAGTGTAAAGGGGGAAAATAGAGATCCTTTAGATAGAGTTTTGAACAATAGAGGTTTGCACATAAAAGATACCCTATGTCTCTATTAGCCACTTACATTTAATTGTAATGAAAAGGGATGTAAATCTTGAAATGTTTGCAAAGAATAATGGAGTAAAATACATACCTCACAATAAAGAAGATCTAGAAAAGCCTATTTTCTCATGTTTGTGTTGAGTTTCTGGAAATTCTGCAACCGGATCTGGAACAGAAATGCGGAGATGGAGAAAACCCAGAAATATTTTTCCTTTCTGAGTCAGGTCGACCTGGACTCAAATGCGGGGGTGCGATTGTACCCCAAAATGTTGACCTCAACCTGCACTACTCTGACATAAATTTTGTTCGTGAATCCCGAAAGTTGGCCAAAGTGGGTATCCGAATCTACTCTGCAAATCCCAAAACAACGACTGTAGATATCTGAAAATGGTTTTTTGGGGTGGCTATAAAGGGTTTTGCCTTAGTCAAACCCCCGTTTTGGTGGTTTCCACCTCTACGAATAGCCGGATGTAATAGAATATGTGTGTGTTGTTCTTAGGAAGAGCTTTGAATGTGTAATGCCAAGATCTAATCCTCTAGATTGAAACCCTAGCATGAATTGAAATGAGAGAGCAATGCATAGATTTGAATATGATAAAGAAAGCATACCAAGCCCCCAAGGCTAAAGTACTCCTATCAAACTCACAATCTGTAGTTGCTACCCCATAATTGTATCTTTTGAATGCTTGAATGTTGAAAAGGGTAGATCAAAGGAGAAGGAAGGAAGGAAGGAAGAACTCTTTCTTGCTCCAATGAAGATCCAAAATAGTTTGTCCACAAAAATGCTTGCATGTATTAAGGTATCACCATATCTTGTCATCCTATATCATCCTCTTGCATTCTTGCATCATCATCATGTCATCATTGTATCATGTCATAATATCGTCATGTCCAAATGAAGGAAAAAAAGAGTGCTTATATAGAGATCTCAAGGTAAGCCTCCTAGGGAAATGCAAGGTCCCATAATTCAAATTTCACCTTGAATGATGGTCCAATTACAATGACCAACTAAGGAGGAAATGCATTTAATTATATTTTGAATAAAAACCCTTCCGCATTCAGATCCGGGGGCCCATTTTAGATTTAGGACACGATTATGATCCAATCTGAAGGTGGGAACAAAAACCCAATAGAGGTCAAGCTCGACCTCGACCCTGACCTGAGGTTTAATGCTGGTCAACATAGAATGCCAGTGAGATTCCTAGGTCAGGCAGGGACCTAGGAAGATGGGAAAACATAACAGAATGCTAGAAATAGGTAGAAGGGCCTAGAAGAGCTATGATGATGGCTAGGAGGACCAATACATGGGTCCTACCTAGAAAATAGAGCAATGGAGAAGGAAATCAAGGAGAATCCTCAGGATCCTAACCCTAATTCCAAGTACAAATGCATCCTAAATGCAAATCTATCATGTAAATTTACTAAAAGAGGGTGCTAAACCTATTAAAATGGTAGTGATTCCATTTTAAGATGATACATTTAGCCCCCACTTTAGCTTAGATATGACACTACATGAATATTGAAGCTAAATTAAGAAAAAATCATAAAGTTAAAAAGGATATAGCCAAGTCCTCAATGTAGAGATCCTGCAAGAAACTATTAGCACCCACAGCTTGCAGCACCCAAGGTTAATGAAAACCCATAAATCACCTAAGACTTACTAAGATGAGATTGAGAAGTGTCTAGAGCCCCTTATGCCACCCCTTGTTTCGACTTTCTACTTCTAAAGGGTGAACAGGGTGATAAGGATAGTCCTATACACTGGATATGCACCTTGTTGAAAAAGCTTTTCCTAAACTAGTTAGAAGGATCCTAAACCTTCCTATACTGATTCAAGGAGTTAGGTATCTGAATCACAATTCTAACGTCGTAGATGGCAATGGAAACAGAGCTACAACTCTCAAGTTATGTTGAAAAGGGTGAATGTCTATCTAAAATCTTATGAAAGGAAATTCAAATTTAACCTAGGCAAACCCTAACAAAACCCTAAAAATCCTCACAAAAATCCTAATTTTGATCTATAAATAAGGCAAGAGAGCACATACCTCATCATTCTTACCATTTGCAAAATTTGGGAGAGAAAGAAAGATGTTAATCAGAGAAGAACTTCGACCGACGCGAATGGAGCTCCTGAGACAGTGCGTGGCCACAAGACAACCACTTCCCGAGGTAAGATTACTATTTTTTATTTGTGTAATCTCAATTTCTTTTTTTTGATAGGCAAGGTCGACCCTAACCCATAAAGCTCAACCTTGACCCAGTCATGTCGACCTTGACCCTTTAAGGTCGACATGAACTGGGAAGGTCGATCCAGATCCTCTTCTGGGGTGAGGTCAACCTCGACCCAGGAAGGTTGACCTTGACCAAGGAAGGTCGACCTCAACCAAACTGAGCTCGACCTTGACCTAGTCAAGTTGGATGTACAAATTAGTGATTACAGAGGTCTGATATGATGTTGCTTTGTGCTTACAGGACCTAGTTTGTCTCCGAGAGCACCCCTTTGGAGGGCCACTATTGTTGATCAGAGAGTTGTCTGAGATAGACGAGGATGAGACACAACTACTGAGAGACATGGGACTGTACTGGGTAGCAGTCCTACCATAGATGAGATTTCATTGAGCCATGATATCGACTCTTATAAAGAGGTGGAATGAGGACACATGTTCCTTTCATCTTCCCTCGGGAGAGATCACAGTGACATTGGAGGATGTATACAGGATCCTGTAACTTCCAGTTTGAGGCGAGCCCGTCAGACCGAGAGTACAACAGTGTTCTAAGGATATTCACGCAAATGTAGAGTATTGTATAGAATGGGTTCCATAGATGTGAACTCGAGCAGACCACATCACTCTATCAGCTATATAGTAGGTTCGACACCCTTGGTATGGAGGATTATGTTGTGTATCCTTTCTTTGGTTGTAGTACCCAACACAAAGGGTACAATATTTTTAGCACCTTTTACCCATCTCATACGCAGGATGGAGAGTGATAGGACTATCTTGGCCTGGGGCCGCAGCATGCTAGCCCATCTATATTGAATGAGTTATGTCAATTGGTGAGATATCGATGACAGAGTCTCACAGTATGCACACTATTGCAGATTTGGTTATTCAAGCACTTCACATGTTCACGACCACAGGGTTATCCAGTGATGGTAGATGTGGGCACACCTAGAGCCTTTGCTTATCCACTAGGAGTTTCCTGGCAGTATGAAGATATCCTTTACTGAATGGTACGTCTAGATCATATACCAGGTATAGATGTGATATGGAGACCATACTATCATATGCCAAAGTGGCCAGATTCATGACATCAAATGAGACACTCGCAATAGTGCAAGATTCTAGAGGGTCATCCCAGTCACATAGTAATGTCGTATTACTATGAAAGAGTGATGAGATAGTTTGCCCTTGTACAGGGGATCCCTAGAGTAGTACCTCAGTATGCACATCCGACGAGATACTATCAGAGTCCTAGTGCTATACGTCGCTCATCAGTAGCATATATTATTTACAATAATATAGATGAGAGAGAGGATGTAGAGGTAGCCCCTGATGCGGCCTCAACATGCATCAGCAGGGATTACATCAGATACTGGAGTATGGAAGGAACCCACCCCATCTTCCCTGAGGACTACCCCACAGGTGATCCAAGATTTTTAGAGAGGACACACTGAGATAGTGACGTACCAAAGGAGGAGGAGGATCACAGAGATGAGGAGGAGCCCACCTCTGAGGGAGATCCCACGGAGGAGGAGAGAGTAGATAGGATGCCCCCGATGGGTAGTATGGATGCGGATAAGCATATTGTTCATGCAACACCACTGAGATCACGACGACCTCCACGCGCCCATATAGAAACACCACCCCCAAGACCTAGACATAGTGAGCATGGAGATAGTATTCACTCCATGCCCCCACCATCTAGACCCTTCAGTGATACCAGGAAGGAGATCCAAGTATAAGACATGTATTTTATTTAATTTTTGAAGAAAAAGTACTAATAGATAAATGTATTTTAATTCTGCAGCTAGCGTAGCAGATTGGAGGAGATTCATATCCGAGTTCCTGA
>MU225962.1:531406-571008 GCA_018584345.1 Thuja plicata | reverse complement strand
TATATATATAGAGAGAGAGAGAGAGTGATAGATAGGGCATTGTGCCACATATGTATCAAACTCAAAAATAAAAAATTATATATGGATGAAAAACTGTCTTTGCTAGTTAGTTATGTGTTTGATTACTATATTTTCACCACTAACATAAAACTTAACAAAAAGAAAGAATATGTATAAATGTATTCAAACGTACTACGCTAAAATCACATAACCTATTAAACAAACATAACTATTTTATAAGGAATACATAAATACACAAGGAAGAAATGATGTACTAAGGATAATAACATTTTAGATGCATAGTATTGATAGGTTCCTTAAGAGGCACACCATCCATATCAACAATTTTGTAAGCATCTGAACCAAAGTCTTCAATTACAACAAAAGGTCCAAGCCAATTAGGTCTAAAATTTCCTTTTTCACTAGGTAAAGCATTCACATTTATTTGATTCTCATATAGCACTAAATCACCCATTGAAAATGATCGCTCAATTACCTTATTATTATACTGCTTCTGAAGTGATTTATGATAAGCTTTTATATGTTCCAAAGCATTTATTCATTGTTCATCTAACATTTCTAATTCTTTTAATCGTTGTTCTCGAAATGTATCTTTGTCAATCATCCCATGAAATGAAACACATAAAGAAGGTATTTCCAATTCCAAATGCATAATAGCATCAGTACCATAGACAATATTATAAGGAGAAATACCCGTGGCAGTACGAACACTAGTCCTATAAGCCCATAAAGCATAGGTAAGTTGGGTATGCCAATCTTTCGCATGCTTATTAATTGTTTTCTTTAGAATTTGTTCAATGACCTTATTTGATGCTTCAACTTGACCATTAGATTGAGGATAATAGGGAGTTGAAAATCTATGTTGAATTCGATATTTCTCCAAGAATTTCGTGACTTATTTATTCTTGAAAGAGGTACCATTATCCGAAACTATCGTTGAAGGAATACCAAATCGTGTTATAATATTGTTAAGAATGAAATAACAAATAGTATCTGCAGTAGTTGAACGAAGAGGGACAACTTCTAGCCACTTCATAAAGTAATCTGTAGCTATCAGGATGTACGTATGTCCTTGAGAAGAAGGCGGTGAGATTTTTCCAATAAGATCAAAACCCCAAATACTAAAAGGCCATGGAGCCACTTGATTACAAAGCTCACAAGCAGGAGCATGAATCAAATTACCATGTTGTTGACATTGAGGAAACTTCTTAACAAACATGAAAGAATCTTGTTCCATTGTTTGCCAATAATATCTCATTATGAGAAGTTTATTGAGTAAATATTTTCCACCAAAATGCCCCCCATAAGAACCATAATGAGCTTCTGCCAAATCTATCGTAATCTCGGTTCTACCAAGACATCTTAACAACAAACCATCATAAGAGTGTTTGTAAAGTGTATCTCCTAAAATGATATAACGTGTTGCAAGCTTCCTAATACGATTATGCATGTTCCTTGTTGTTGATTTAGGAAAAGTACCATCTTTCAAAAAATGAAAGATATGAGGATACCATTCATCCAAATGCAAATTGAAACAATCAGAGATAACCTCATTGGAAATTGCAGGGTTTTTAAGAGTATGTATAGTAAATTGAAATTCTTCAGCATTATTCTCAAGAAAAACAAAATAAGTTGCGCTTGCCATGGCGTCTGCATGTGGATTATCTTTCCTAGGTAAAGTTTGAATCGTATAAGAAGATAATTGTGAAAGAATATCAAGAGCCAAATCTCTATATTGTGTCATTTTATCATTCTTAGTTTGATAACCTCCTTTAATCTGTTCCACAATCAATTGTGAATCTCCATAAATTTCCAAGTTTTTAATGTTAAGGGATGAAGTTGCTTGTAAGCCAGCTATAAGAGCTTCATACTCCGCAATATTGTTAGTACAAGGAAAAGTCAATTTATATGACATAGGGGTCATTTTTTTCGTAGGAGGGATCAAGATAATGCCAACACCAGAACCCGTCTTACATCTAGATTCATCAAAATATAATTCCCAAACATCATCCTATTTAATAGCTAAAATGTTTTCATTAGGGAATTCTATTGAAGTAAAGCATGTATCAGAATGAGGACAAGGAGATTCAGCCAAATAATCTGTTAAAGCTTGTCCTTTAATCGACTTTTGAGAAATGAAATTAAGATCAAATTTTGTAAGTAACATCACCCACTTTGCAAGACGACCAGAGAGATTAGTTTTCAAGAAAAGATGTTTTAAAGGATCAAATTTAACAATCACATTGACTTCAACATTTAATAGATAATGCCCGAGTTTCTGACAAGCATAAACTAAAGCTAAGCATTGTTTTTCCAAATATGTATATCTTGTTTTTTAATCAAATAAAGTCCGACTAATGTAGTACACAGGTCTTTCCTCACCTCCACTATCATCCTGAGCCAACAACGCACTCACCGCATTCGGAGTGGCTGAAGTATACAGATAAAAGGGTTTATCAAATTGACCAGGTTGCAAAATAGGAGGATTAGCGAGATACTCCTTAAATTTCTCAAAGGAATGTTTACATTCCTCATTCCAAGAGAAAGTGGTATCCTTTCTAAGCTAGGAAGTAAAAGGATCAGTTCTATCAGCTAAGTTGGAAACAAAGAAACATTTTTCCTTGTAAACTTCGTAACTGAGAAATGTTCTTAGGAGGAGGCATATTAACAATAGCATCAATCTTTTCAGTATCGACTTCTATGTCTCTCTTAGAGATTATAAACCCCAATAATTTACCGGAATCAACTCCAAAGGCACATTTCTTAGGATTCAATCTCATATTGTAATTTCTAATCCTTTCAAATATTTGTTGTAAAATGCTAACATGATCTACCCTTTGTATAGATTTTGCCAAGATATCATCCACATAATCCTCAAGAATTTGAGGAATGTAATCATGAAAAATCAAAGTCATGGCTCGCTGATAAGTTGCTCCCATATTTCTTAATCCAAAAGGCATCATGACCCAACAAAATTTTCCCCATAGTGTTATAAATGTGGTCTTAAGTTGATCTTCAGGAGGAATAAAGATTTGATTATAGCCCGAAAATCCATCCATAAAAGATAATAGAGGATGACCCGCTATTGAATCCACAATCATATCAATATTAGGTAACGAGAAATCATCTTTTAAAGATGCCTTATTTAAATCTCGAAAGTCAGTACACATTCTTACCTTATTTTCTCCTTTTGAAATGACCACAATGTTTGAAATCCTCTATGAGTAATCAATGGAGCGGACAAATCCAACACCCAATAATTTTTCAATTTCAGCTTTAACTAATAAGTCAATTCCAGGATTCATCTTTTGGATTTTCTTCTTCATAGGTTTAGCATTTGGTTTGAGAACAATATTGTGAGTAACAACCTTAGGATCTATACTCGACATATCCGAATATTCCCAAGAAAAAAATCCTTAAATTCAAGTAAAAGGGAAACCAACTGATCACGTTCATCTTGATTCAAACATTTCCCAATTTTTATCATTTTCGTCCACTTGAACCTCAATAGTCTCAGTTATGAGAAGATTACTTTGTATCATAGAATCCATTGGTAAAGGAGAAATATATTGTTCATCATGTTCTCCAAAATAAGATTCTATGTTTAGACAATCGAGGGCTTCCTTCTTTTGTGATGAAACATAGGTAGATCCTCATAAGCTCCTAGAAAATCTGCTAAAGCTTCATCTTCGGGAAAAAAATCCAAGATAGGTTTTTGATCCATGTCAAGGAGGAGTGGGTTAACCAACTTCAAATGTCCACCAAAGATATGGTTAACATTGAGAGGAAAAGCCGATGGTTTTTTGTAAGGATTGAACCCCAATCCATATGTATAATCATAGATTTCGTTGTCCAAAGGTACTTGTATACCTTGTTCCTATTTACCACATTCTTTCCCATTAAATCCTAATTTCTTGAGAAGATGATAACCAGAACCATATATATCGGCCATATCAGATTGAGTTAAAGGAGATGCATATGTCACAATGTCATAGAAATCAGGTTTTATTGCTTCAATTGTTTCGTCCATTGAGGCAGCAACAAAGGTACTTTTCAATTCTGCAAAAAGTGGAGGAGTAAAAACTTGTTTTTCAAAACCAGTTTGTTGTTTCATGAATTCCAAATTAGAAACTTGATAATCTCCAATAAAAGAAGGATTAAAGCTCAATGTTCCCCAATCATCCTCAGTCAAAGAAGAAGATGGAGCTTCAGTTTGTTTAACCTCGGGTGGTTTTTCAGGTTCTTTACTTGGTTGGAGAGGTTCAGAAACTTTAGCATATTCTTCATTTAAGCAAGGACTCGGTGCATCATCCGCATGTAGCATATACATCAATTTTTTATAAATGAACCTAACCTTGCAATGAAGAGTAAAAGGAACTGCATGCATAGTATGTAACCAAGGTCATCCTAAAAGAAGGTTATAATTGAGAGTTCCAGCCATAACATGAATAGGTGTATTGAGTATAAACGGACCAACTTTAAGAGGTAGTGTAATAATGCCCAAAGTTCCCCTTACAATATTATCAAATCAACGAATAGGGACATTATCAAGTTAAATAGTTGTAAGATCAGCCTTAATTTCCTTAAGCATATCCATGCTACAAACATTAAGCCCAGATCCATTGTCAATTAATGTTCTGCGAATGATACTCTGATTAATACAAACAACAACCATAAGAGCATCATATCGATTCTGCACCTCAATAGAAGGTAAATCATCATCAACAAACACAATAGGAGGTACAGAAGGAATAGTATGCATGCATTCCAAAAAGGAATTAATATTTCCTTGGTTAAAAGGCGAAGCAGGAAGGGTAGATAAAAAAATTTGCAATGCCTCATGATATGTCCAAGAAGTTTGAAACAATTCCCATAAAGATATATTTGCGGGAGTAGCACATAATTGTTCAACTAAGTCATACTCCTTAAAGGAAGATAGTAACTTAGGTTCTTGAGGAAGCATCAGTTGAGAAGGAGGTAAAAAAGCTGGAACAATAGGGTGAGGATTATTCCGTGTGCGATAAGCATGTGAAACGGAATCCGTGTTATCAAAGAAATCCAAAGGATCTCTTGGTTTACCCTTAATTTTTATTCGAGGACATCCTTTTACCGTCAACATAGGTTTAGCATATAACATTCTAGGTGCATCAATATTGCAAATAGTGGAACATGAAGGTAACCATGCACACATCCTATGGTAAAGGTCATTTGAAGAGTTTGTGGAGGAGGATGCAATAGGAATAGGATCAATGGAGATCGTATTCAAACAATTGTCATCCTCACTAACATGTACCTCGTTAGGGGATCTATCCTCTTTTGCAATAAAAGTCTCATCAAAATATTCAAACAAAATCCATACATGTTGAACACAAAGTAGCACTACAAGTATGAAAATGTAAATGTTTTTGTAATTTAAAAGAAATTTTGTGCTTTTTATTTTTGAAATATAAATGCAAGAGCATAAAAGAAATTTATTTTTTATATGCATGTAAGATCTAACATAAAATGCAAATCTAACACCAAAAAGAAAGAGTTGTCTATCGCGGGTTCACCAAAATGTAAACGGGGAAAATAGAGACCCTTTAGATAGAATTTTGAATAATGGAGGTTTGCACATAAAAGATACCCTATGTCTCTATCAGCCACTTACATTTAATTGTATTGAAAAGGGATGTAAATCTGGAAATGTTTGCAAAGAATAATGGAGTAAAATACATACCTCACAATATAGCAGATTTGAAAAGCCTATTTTTTGATGTCTGTGTTGAGTTTCTGGAAATTCTGCAACCAAATCTGGGACAGAAACGTGGAGACAGAGAAAACCCAAAAATCTTTTTCCTTTCTGAGTCAGATCGACCTTGACCCAAATGTGGGGGTGCAATTGTACCCCAAAATGTCGACCTCGACTTGCACTACTTTGATGGAAATTTTGTTTGCGGATCCTGAGAGTTGGCCGAAAAGGGTATCTGAATCTGCTCTACAAATCCTAAAACGTAGACTGTAGATATATAAAAATGGTGTTTTGGGGTGGCTATATAGGGTTTTGCCTTATTCAAACCCCCGTTTTGGTGGTTTTCACCTCCACGAATATCCGGATGTAATAGAATGTGTGTTGATCTTAGGAAGAGCTTTGAATGTGTAATGCCAAGATCTAATCCTCTAGATTGAAACCCTAGCATGAATTGAAATAAGAGAGAAATGCATAGATTTGAATAGGATAAAGAAAGCATACCAAGCCCCCAAGGCTAAAGTACTCCTATCAAACTCACAATCTGTAGTTGCTACCCCATGATTGTATCTTTTCAATGCTTGAATGTTGAAAATGGTAGATCAAAGTAGAAGGAAGGAACGAAGAACTCTTTCTTGCTCCAATGAAGATCCACAATAGCTTATCCACAAAAATGCTTGCATGTATTAAGGCATCATCATATCTTGTCCTCCTATATCATCCTCTTACATTCTTGCATCATCATCATGTCATCATTGTATCATGTCATAATATCGTCATGTCCAAATGAAGGCAAAAGAGAGTGCTTATATAGAGATCTTAAGGTAAGCCTCCTAGGGAAATGCAAGGGCCCATAATTCAAATTTCACCTTGAATCATGGTCCAATCACAACGGAAGTACATCTATCGTCATGGTTCTATCATGTAAATGCACTAAAAGAGGGTGCTAAACCTATTAAAATGGAAGTGCTTCCATTTTAAGACGATACAGATAGCCCTTGAGGGTAAACACAGTCATTAAGTTCATTGTTTGATGAAGGTAGTGTGGCTTGTTGTGAAGTTTCATAAGATGAAGAAATGGTGGAATAACAAGAGACTACATGTGGGCCATTGCTAGACATAAGTTTATGATATTGATCATAGTTGGTATTAGTGTCTTGTTCTTTATTAGATGACTCCTTAGGATTTTGCACTTCAATTATGTCAAGATCAACGAGATCTTAGATTGTATGCTTCAATTCCACGCAATTTGAAGTTTCATGTTTATTATGTCTTTGATATGTACAACAGTTTCTCAAAACTAAAAATCCACATGAAGTAACTTGAGGCGATGTGATGAGATTGTTTTCAAGGATTTATTCCAAAGATGATTCATAAGATTGTCCCAATGGAGTAAATGCGCTATCCAATGAACATTTAAATTCACTTGTATTTGAGAAAGAGATGTTGGATTCAAGATCATGATAATCTGATTTGTTGTTGACATATGATTGATAGACAAGACTCTCAACGGAATATGATGTAACCTCATCTTCATTCTCTTGATCAAATATAGGATGGTCATGAAGTTGTTCTTGATCAAATATGGGGTTGTCATGAAGTTGTGCCTGATCAAAGATATGATTATCATGCTTAAATGCCTCTTTGGTTGAAGAAAAGGGAAGCATGTTTGAATCATGATTGAAGAGAAAATGACAAATTGATCTTAATGAGTACTCTTTGGATGATATATCATTTTCTTCCTTTAGGTCTTGGATTTGTGATTGCAAAGATTAAATTTTCTTTGTGAGTCTAGACCATTCATTCTCAGTCATGGTATGATTGTCTTGATGTGTTAGATTTGTTGGTGATTGAATTTTATGTAAGATTTCTCTTTGAGGAGTTGCACCTTTCAAAGTGACCTTGTTTTTTATTTCTTTAAAGTGATAAGATCTTTTCCTTTTTGTGGGCATGGAAATTAATTCTTGAATTACTTCTTGAATCAAAGGCTTCCTCAATAGTTAGGGTTTTCTTCAAAAAATCTTGATCGAGTCTACTATAAACAAGTGATATAATAATATTCCAATGTTGATTTGATCAAATGAAAGTGTGCCCTAATGATGAAGCCCAATAGAGAAAGATCTATCTCTATGATGAAGAATTTTGATGGACCCTAATCTTGTTGGTTCTAGGAAAAGGGCCTATGATCCTTGTTGATGAACTTTTCAAAACTCAAGGATTTGGATGTTGGACACTACTTGTTATTTGATGTGATTTGATTGGAATTGTATGAAGAATCAACTTGTTTAGATCAATACCAACGACAAATTTTCTTAAAAGAGCCCGTTTCTATTTAGAAAAACTTGAATTCCAAAAGTGTACTCAAAAGATAACTAACCACCACACTTAAGCACTCAATCTTAGCCAAATTAAAACAACTATATCAATCTTTTTTATGTTCTTGGTGTAACGTTTTCACAAGTCTTGATACAAAGAAATCAAATCAGACAAGCTACCTAAGGACAATTTTGGTTGCAATGGATAATGAGGTAAGCTTTCTATTTAACCAGGATATATTTAGGATTTTGTTCAAAAACATCTTACGAATGCATTACAAAGTATTTATCCTATAGACCGCCAGAGGAGACCAGGCATAAGATATCATTGCCCTTCGAAGCATTAACTTCTAGAAGGTATTTATTTATAGTGGATTGGGTGATTTGTAAGTCGCTTTTTGAGTTTTTCTTGATTTGATCTCTTTAGTCGTCTGCAATTCATCAAAAACATTAATTAGTTGTCAAGTTTAGCAATTATACAACTTAAATTTAATGTTTCTTATCATTACCCAGATGCTACAAAACATCTACCAAATGTTATGCAGAATTTACCAAATGCTACACAAAACTGACCAGATGCTACAAAACATCTACCAAATGTTATGCAAAATTTACCAAATGCTACACAGAACTTGCCAGATGCTACATAGAATTGACCAAATGCTATGCAGAACTGACTAAATGACATAATTTATGAACTAAAGAAGACAATCAATCCACATGTGAGGTTCTTTAGCCTAAATGTGACGTTCTTTGGCCTAAATACAAGGTTATTTATTCTGAATGCAACAAGAAGTCATTCAAATGCAACAGGAAGTTCAAAAGCGACAGGAAATTCAAATGCAACAGGAAGTCCAAATGTGAGAATGTATGGACCAGGTGCGACAATCTTTGAACCAGGTACGGAAATCTTTGAACCAAGTGCGAGATTTTGTTGGTTTCTGAGGATCTGCAATGTAAAAACTACAAAAACACTTAAAATTTAATATTAGAATGTGAGGCTTGGGCCCCACGGTGGGTGCCAAATGCAGTCTGTATGTTTGATCTACAGACAAACTCAATGAAACATTAATAACGAGTTAGTAAAATCGAATTGAAAGATAAACTACTACTAGATCAATTGAAATGATAAACCTATTGAGCGTCTCATTGCTCTCTAGTTCTAAGGACTATTGCTCTCAGTTGCGTAAGAGATCCTAGTGACAACCTAGGAAACGAGAAATGGTCTTGATGAAGAACTATGCTAAATGCAAATTGTCATTATGATCCCAATTAAGAATGCTCAAAGCCAAATGATAATGGATGCAAAGGGTAAGTGAGTAGATGTGAATTGATAGTGAATTGGTCCTGTAAATGTGAATTAGTGTTTTACACTAAGAAATGCCTTCTATTTAAGGTTGAGTGATGTGTCCCCTTTGTGTGGACAAGATTGCTTTATAGGATTGAGTGGTCAAGATAGCAAAGCCCTTTTGTAATCTATGTGCTCTCTTTTCTCATTCCCCATTGGTTGAGTTACTTTTCGTCAAGTAGTGGTGGGTGAGATAAATTAGGATTTAATTAATTCAAAAGAATTAATTACTTTAGCTATGTTTGATTTAACAAATTGAATTTAAGCAATTGGTGAACTAAGCAATTAAATGATTAATTCAATTACCTAGTGATTTGATTTATTGATTGCAATTAATTCAAAATAGCTTAGATTTGATTGGTTTTTGCTTTAACTTGCTTTGACTTGTGTTGACCACTTTTAAGTTTATATAGTACTCGAGGTGAATTAACTAAAGAGGGAGAGGTTTGGCAATAATCATGTAACATTCAATTATGATTTTGCCTTAACATCAACAATATCCCCTTTAATGGGGGTGCTACGATCTTCTAGATGTAGTATTGAAGTATTTTCATCGTCATAAGACAAGGTTACCCCTTCATCGTCATTCTTGATGGATTCTCCAAAGTATGTATGACTTTCCAAACAATAAGAGAATTGACATTTGTGATGTGAGATGGAAAGCCACCATAAGCCCCTAAGGATTCCTCTAGAGCTTCTTCTGAGGAGAAAACTCCATGAGAACTGGTTTAGAGTTCGCACTATTGTCTATGTATTCAAGGTGGAATAACTCAAGAGGGAGAGTTTTGGCAATAATCATGTAACATTCAATTATGGTTTTGCCTTACAAGATGCAAGGTGGTATCCAACCCAGTGTTATGGTGTCTAAGGTCTGGCTCCAAAGGAACTCGAATACCTTCTGCATACGGATCACAACCTCTAGTACCATAACCATACTTCAAACTTCAAACCCAGTCGTATCCCGATCCATAGATTGACTAAAGTTCCTTAGAAATTGGGGGATTGGTAAAGAAAGGATGATCGACATGATAAGAATCCCCAGGCTTAATAGAAACATAATCTTCTTTTGTAGCCATGGCAAAGGAGATTTTCAGAATCTTCAAGTGGACGAGGTTCACTTTATATTCACCGATATGAGAATCAGTGAGTTCTAAAGTTCCCCAATCATCACCCGAACATTGGCTTTGATTGAAGAAGACATTTCAATCAAATCATGAGGACTAGGTTTAGGATTCTCCACCTTGGGTGAATCTATTTTGGGAGGATCTATCGTCATATTGGAAGACATCAATGGAATATAGTGCATCGCCTGATGTTACCAACTTCTGCTTGACTAGGTATTGGTTAGCTTTACTTTCTTTTACTATGATCCAACATTCAGATCTCCCATGATTTTTTGACTTACATTTTGAGCATAATGATAGTGTATCCTCCTTTCTACTCTTTGAATCTACTTACTTCCTTCCAATTCAATTTCAATTTCCTTTAGAACGGGGGCATCTATTTTAATACTTACACAGCTTCAAATCATAAACCCCTAGGCATATGTCTTCCATAATTTCATCAGCTCAGCTAATGTCTCTTTCCCCCAATATCCTGCAGGAAGGTTATATAAGCGTATCCAGATTTCTCTCACTAACTTTGTACTTCCAAGGATCAAAATTGGGGCACCAATCCCTAATGTGCATACCCGTTCAATTCATATAGTACGAACCATCGGAAAGAAATTCCCATTTCTCTTCGCTGGTAGAGAATTCTACCAGAAGAAGCCATCAGCTAATGTGCTAACCTTAGTATCTACCCCCATTTGTCAATGCCCCATTCCTTAATTTTTATCATTGTTGACTATTCCCTTCCCATTTGAGAATCATGCCTAATTCTTTTGATCTCTACTGATTATTTTATCTGGGGGTTTTGAATAAAAAAAGTTGCTTGTCGACCAACAAATTAGGGTTTGGGATCATACCTTGTGGCTCTTTAAAATGTTAATTTGCTTGACCTCTGAATCTCTTGTGTTTCCATGGTTTAAATCACCAATTATTAGACGAATCCACCGTAAGGTTTCTATCTTGCAAAAACATCCCATACCAATTTTTTCTTAAAGCTGTTTTTTGTTCAGCAAGTTCGTAATCCTCCTATTGCCCCTCTGTTCTGGCCAGCTCTCGGTATCAAATGAATCCCTTGTTTGGTGTTGCTTTGTGTGGTAGTGATTAAGGTTATTTGTTTGTATCTTCCATTGTCGCAAATTGTTGCTTCTTTGCTCCGTTCTTGCTGATTCAAGCGCAGTGTTTCCCGGGACACATTTGTCAATCCATCGGCCATGCTCAAAAACCCATTGCGGTAATGTGTTTGCCATTTTTATTTCCTCTATCGACTATTCTGCCGTCTTGGGATATCTTGGGATATTTTGCTTCTGCCCAATCTCCCCATTTCTTTCCTCGATAGATAAAAATTTATCGAAGGATGTCGATCAAACGAATTTGCGGATAATTATCTTCTGATAATGTTGACGAGGACTGAACTAGATGTGCTTGGATGATCAACTCCTGAATAATTAAAATAAAGGTTATTGCCAGTATTGATGATTTGGATGGCTTTATCAAGTCTCGCCATGGAATAAGACCTAGATGGTTATCTAAAGCTTTAGCTACCTATATCTTTAAGAATCTATTCTAAAAAGGTTTGCACAAGATTTGTTAACACATCAACAATTATTACATGTTTCGCATAAATCATATACTTTTTGCGATATAAACATTGGTATGTTACTTTTGTTGAGAAGTGAAGGCCAACACTCATAATATCTTTTGTCTTTTATTGTGACTCTTCAATTTAGAAGACTCTTCACTATGTAATATTATTAGAGCCTTTATATATGCTGCTCCTTTATATATGCTGCCCCTGCTCATTTGTGATTGATCTTTTGACATTAATACAATACTCTGCTGGATGTAGCCACATTTGTGGTGAACCAGGATAAATCTCTATGTTGTGCATTTGTCTATTTCACTTTAAACCTGCTATTTATTTTGTTCGCTTTCGAATCCTTTCAATTGTTTATTTGTCTATTTCAGCATGTATGTGACAACATCGGCTGCAAATAAAATATCTTTTCATAATGATTATGATAACATTGGTTTCCCCAACTCCATTCGGCATTCTCTTCATGACGAAGGCAGAGCTGCTGTTTGGGAGGAAGACAGAGCTGCTATGGAATTCCCCACACCCGTGGAACATTATTTTTCCCATAACTCACCTGCTATGGAGTCCCCTCAGAACTCTACAGCAGCAGCAGACAGACCAAGCCCGCGCAGTTTGAAACGTGGGAGTCTTCACCTTCACGTGGCATCAGCAGACAAGGAAGACCCAAGCAGAATGGAATATGGGATGTCTCCTGCAGGCCCGCGTAGAGTGCAGAGTTTGCGTGGAGAGGAGTATGCCTCGCGCGGAGAGAAGAATGGGGTGCCTTCTGCAGCCCCGCATAAAACAAACAAACCATCGCCTGCTGCAGACATGCGTGGGATCTGTGGAACCTCCTCTGCAGCCTCGCGTGGGATGCGCTCCAGCACAGGCATTGAAACCCCGAATGCTGAGTTCTTTGACGAAAACTCACAGTGTTATATGCAATTCACTGGAAATCCATTGCATAATGTTGGCAAAAAATTGGGGGAGGCACACGAATGTGTAAGGAATTTAATTCCTATATCACAACAGACAGATGTTGAGTTGAGACGATCAACCAACGGGCGTCGTCCTCCAATAAAAATTTTTGATTATGAGTTATTATTCGCTGAAGAAGTAGAGCCATCAATTTTTGTTTCAAAATTTTCAGAACTATCAACATTTAAAGGTGCTCTCAAAGATGTCAACAGTGATAAATGGAAAACAACGATGCATGAGGAGATGGATTCTTTACTCAAGAATCAAACTTGGGACTTAGTCTCCCTTCCGCCACATCGAAGACCACTTAGGAACACGTGGGTATACCGGATAAAAGAAGAAGATGAAGGCAGAAAACACTTCAAGGCCAGATTGGTGGTAAAGGGGTTTGATCAAGAGCAGGGGATAGATTTTAATGAGATCTTCTCACTGGTTGTCAAGATAACAACTATCCAAACAGTCTTGGGACTAGCAGTAATGTGGGATCTTGAGTTGGAACAGCTTGATGTGAAGACCACATTCCTACATGGTGATGTAGAAGAAGAGTTATACATGGAGCAGCCTCAAGGATTCGTCAAGAAGGGACAAGAACATCTTTATTGCAAGCTAAATTAGAGTTTGTATGGCCTCAAGCAAGCCCCAAGACAGTGGTATATAAAATTTAATAGCTTCATGGCTGAAAACAATTTCACGAGATGTGAATTAGACCCATGTGTCTACTTCAAGACACTTCCTAATAGTGAGTTCATAATTCTCATTCTTTATGTCGATGACATGTTAGTAGCTGGCACAAATAAAAGAATAGTTAATGAGTTAAAGGAGAAATTGGCAAGAAAGTTTGACATGAAAGACTTAGGGGCAACCAAGAAGATTCTTGGCATGACGATCACACGAGACGGGAAGAAGAGGGAACTTACGTTATCTCAAAAACAATACATTGATAAAGTTGTTGAGAGGTTTGGCATAGCTAATGCAAAAGTTGCTCCTCTTCCTCTTGCTGGTCATTTCCGCTTAAGTTTTGAATTGTGTCCAAAAACACAATAAGAAAAGGATTTCATGGAGAAAATTCCTTATAAATCTGCAATTGGAAGCATTATGTATACAATGGTTTCTACCCGCCCCGACATTGCTCATGTGGTGGGAGTTGTGAGCAAATTCATGAGCAATCCCGAGAAGGCTCATTGGGAAGCAGTTAAGTGGATACTAAGGTATCTAAAAGGAACTTCAGATTATGCATTATGCTTTGGAGGAAATAAGGTTCAGCTGCAAAGTTACACTGATTTTGATCTTGTCGGAGACTTGGATAAACGAAGGTCTACCACTGGATATACCTTGATGTTTCCTGGAGCTGCTATCAGTTGGGCTTCAAGGTTGCAACAGTGCATTGATTTTTCTTCAGCTGAGGCTGAATACTTGGCTCTTTCCAAAGGGGCAAAAGAAATGATTTGGCTTCAGCGATTGCTTGGTGACTTGAAAGTTCATCAAAATGAGTATAATCTATTTTGTGACAGTCGCAGCGCTATCTTCATGACTCATAATCATTCATCACAGTGTCGCTCTAAGCACATTGACACACATGCTCACTTTGTTCGTCATGCAGTTGAAGAAGGAAAGCTGAAAGTTGTTAAGATTGATACCAAGATCAATCCGGCATATATATTCACAAAGGTTGTCGCCAAAGAGAAGTTTGAAAGTGCAAGGACTTCTCTTGGGCTTGTGAAGAAAAGATAAATCAGCCTTTAAGCAAGGTATTGGGTGATCACTTGCATCATTGGTTGTCCTTCAGGTGGGAGTTTGTTGAGAAGTGAAGGCCAACAGTCATAATATCTTTTCTCTTATTGTGACTCTTCAATTTAGAAGACTCTTCACTATGTAATATTATTGGAGTCTTTATATATGTTGCTCCTGCTCATTTGTAATTGATCTTTTAACATTAATACAATACTCTGCAGTCTGGACGTAGCCACATTTGTGGTGAACCAGGATAAATCTCTGTGTTGTGTATTTGTCTATTTCACTTTAAATCTACTGTTAATTTTATTCACTTTTGAATCCTTTCAACTTTTTCCTCATTTATCACTCTTGACACGTTTAAAACAAAAACAATATTGTAATTTTTGTGTTGCTCATTGTAGGTATGATATTATATAAAAAGGCACCCCAAATTATTAAGAACATTTACGGAAATTTTAAGGAAATCATAAAAGGACTCAACTACGTATTGCATCATTGTTAATGCCTAGCATCAACATGGCGTTATAGTTACACATGAATGGACATAATACATGAATCTTTAATCTTACCAATCCAAAATCCAAAATCTATC
The DNA here is from genome assembly GCA_018584345.1 of Thuja plicata. Lineage (NCBI taxonomy): Eukaryota > Viridiplantae > Streptophyta > Pinopsida > Cupressales > Cupressaceae > Thuja > Thuja plicata. The sequence goes on along the minus strand of MU225962.1, from coordinate 555,610 downwards.
ATGACAAATATATAGACTTAGTTTGAATCAACAAACAAATCATTTTTGTAAGCATATTAAGCATATAAATGAACCAGTTCAAAAGCTATTGTCCATATTTCTAAGCATTAATACACCATTGAACCACAAGATAGCTATTTCAATTAATACAACATTAAAATTACAAATAAATACATTTCGTTATTTCCATACACATTTACCAATACATCTATATAGGTATTAGCTTGAAAATTTTGTATTTTTTTTATCAACATTTCAAATCAAACCCCATAATCTATTGTTAAGATGAAGATAGTCAAAGAAGAAAACAAATAATAAATCATGGAGTATGATCCTACATATTGATGAAATAATACTTATGCCATCAAATCCAAAAACTCCAAACTAATAACTAATATTACAAAATGTGGAAAATTGTCTTTGATCTTCTTATACATTCAATCCCAGTCCAATAATTCAATGATAATTTGTTTATTACTTTATTAATTAACTAATTAATCGATTTATCTTAATCCTTACATTCTAATATTTTAACTAAATAATTATCTAATATTTAATTAATTAATATAAGAATATAACAAATTGTTTCTTATTGTTTTTTTTGCTATTTAAACTAATGATTTTTTTTTTTTTTTCAGATATTGTGATATTTAAATAATTATCTAATATGCTCACAGACACGCCTGCATCACAAAGCTCACCTGAAAATGTTTTAAAGAAAAGACATAGACCCCAGATATTTTTGTAATGATTCAAATTTAAAAAATAAAATATAAAAAATCACTCAAATGATTTGTATTTTTTGTTTTTAAGGATAAGAGAAATAATTCTATTCTATCTCATTGATCAATTAGAAATTTCAACCAACTTGTAATTTAATTCGACTCTATCTTAAAAGAACACAAATGATTTAGTTAATGTCAAAAATAAATATCGCTCGCTGTCCTAATTTCTCAAGAGTCTCACTCTTGCAAGTTCAAGAAAATTTCAATAGCCTATCAATAGACATGACAAATCTAATCATCAGTATAAGATTTTGGTGGGACAAATTTGTTCAGAGAATTCACCGCATCACCAAAACCAACACCAACATATTTACATCTGTTCTGTTACATTTGCTTTGAGAGCTCACACCAAGATGCTGAAACTAGCCCTCAGGAGAGTATTGTTGAATAACAAAATGTTGTTGATATAATACACTGCAGAACATGGTCATGCTGCTAGTATATAACAGTGGTCTGAATTACATTACCCTCGTACAGAACGCATAGGCCGTGCAACGACTTTGCAAAATCTCAAAAGTTTATTGTTGTGAATTGGGCTTGTTCCCTGCAAGGATAAGGGAGATTTCTAATCCACGACTGAAAGCCTGGTTGAACAAGAGGCGTGTCTGGAATGTCGACACAAAGGGTAACCATGAACACACTGCAATGGGAACGAATATCATCATGCCCATTCCTGCATCGTATAGTCGACCAAGTGAACGGATGGACTTCCATAAGCCTAGCCTTTTTATAACGGGCTTCCATGCAACAGCAATCTGCATGATTAGTCCACTGTGTTAGTATATTTAGCAAATATGAAACCAATACAATATTGAATATTCAAAAAATCACAAGCCTGAGGGAGGTAAGTCAGAGAAACTTACACACAAGATTCCCCATCCGGTTGGTAGGAATGCAAGAATACATGCAAAGAGGTCTGGTAATGACAAGCTAGTCAAAAGAACCACAATTACAAGGCCAGTCAAAACTGACAAAAAAGTAATGCCCTGTATTAACCGTAGTAGTAGCTGGAAGTTCACAGACACTTTCTGGCTAAATGTGAAAACCTGAAAGAAAAATGCAATATAATTAATCTTCAATCTATCTGCATATTCCCTGCAAACTATGCTTTGCTCAAATAGATGTAGCTGAAGTCTTAATGAGAAAAACAGAAGTCTTTTTATGGAGTGCAAAAGTTATACTACAAACCTTAAATAGTATTATCAGCCCAACCAGGACAATCCACGACAGACCATAAACCTGCCAAGAAATTTATAAAAACATTTCAGATAGCATGGATCGTCTAAACTTCAATTGTATAAAGACTGAAGTCAATTTTCTAAAGACCATAGGATAACATTCATGTTGAAACAGTACCAAATGTAAAATTCTATGCTAAACAAAGGTATGAAAACATAACGTCACTATTGAGTTCACCAAAGTTAAAACTATTTTTGGAACCAGGGAAAACAAAAATTAGGCAAAACTACACAGCCAGGGAGGATGTTCAATACAGCTGTAAGAAATGTCGTTTGCTGCAAATAATAGCTAAGCATTGTAATAAGGAAAATTAACTTGGTATAATTACAGAGACGAGCAAAGAAAAAGAGTAATGACAGCAAAATGATGCCCAGTTATTTCCGAATGTTGATATGGAATCTGGACAAAAGAAATGATGAAAAAACAATGTAAACGAAATACTGACCTCGTAAAATAATTGCATGCTTATAAACTATGATCAATTTTTAAAAATTAATCAAACAAAGAGGTACAGATTAGTTGACAAGGACTTACTGTAAGAGAAGTGTCCTTTCCTGTGGCGTGTAGCTTATAAACAATACCATACTGAAAGATAAAAAATCGTAAGCTCAGTACAGTCTCAAATATCCTTCCCCTCAAGGACCGAATGTGTACCTGCAAAAAACACAATTTTATATCACAAAATGTGCCAATAAGAAATGCAGAACAAATTTATGTTTTTACCATTGCTGTTTTGACTTCACTCAGACTGTACAACGCTTTGGTTCAAGGAATATGACCGACCCTTTTGAAAACTCAACTTCCTTTAAACAAGTCGTCCCTCCTAGGGTTGCATCCCTTGGCAATTGAAGTGATATAACAAGTCGATGCTAAAGTGGGAGGTTAGCAGGTGTAACGTAGAATGTAATATTAACTAATTTAAAGCAGAAATAGAAGATTGACAAAAGATAAACAGCAAAAATATATGTGGAGCCGATTAACTCATATTTATGAGACTCTATGAGCAGATTGAAGAAGTCTATGAGCAGATTTATGTAAGAAAAAAATGCAATATTATTGATATTTGAGCATGTTTATATGCAGACCTGAAAGAGGTATATGAGTAGATCTGAAGGAAGTTTGTAGCAGATCTTCAAACAAGTCTATAGACAGATTTATAGCAGGATTAAAGATTTCTATATTAAAATTGTTAAGGAATTTAAAAGCACGGTTGTAAAGAGACGTGCATGCAGACTTCAAAGAGATTGCATCAAATATGTATAGTCAGATTTTATGAAGGCGTAGAAAGAATTTGTCATCCATTGAAGAAGACATATTTTGAGAAGAAGAATACTTAATTCATTTAAAAATTGTTGCTTCCCAAAAGAAGAAATTGTTATCAATTGCTAAGTTGATGCTTAGCCAGTGGGTTGGTGCCTACAAATCATTCAAGCGAGGATTGGTGTCTCTAGTGGGTTGGTGCCTACAAATCATTTAAGAGTCAATTGGTGTCTCCTATGGATCGGTGCGTATGAAGTTTGTAAAAGAAATAACTCCCAATTTCAGTTTTTGGTATTCAATTTTTTAAACATGAATTCTATTTGTATTTAACCAAGAATTCCATTTTTCTTCGGATAGAAGAAAGTGAAAGAAACTGGAAAGTGAAAGAAACTGGAAAGTGAAACAAATGAACAATGCAGATGATGCCAATAAGATGAAAGCTAAATATCATTGCTGTGACTTGATTTTGTTTCCTGGGCACTTTTTTGCCTCTAGTATGATGCTTGGTTTGTACGTCAGGGTGCAGTTCCAAGCCATCCATTTTTTTATGCAAGCTATTTTTCATCAAATGTATACACTCTATTTCTTCCAAATGTATATATAGATATCATTTCTTGCCTGTTCCTCCTCCCACCAAGCTTCCCAACTCTCTTCTCCTTTGACACCGATTCCACCTCTATATAGGAGCCAATTGGTCCAATCATCAAAGTCCTTTACAGTCCTGTACATGATAAAGCATATCAGTAGTTGATCATATGCACTCGGAAGCAGCCATATAGATTAGTCTAAAGCCAAATTTCACTTACTTTTGCCACTCAAAGCCAGATGGATTGAAGATATAAGGGGCAAATAGCCACGATATGGCAAGAAACCAACTACTGAAATTGAGAAGGATGTATGCAAATGCACCCTTCTCATCAAAACCATATGCCAAGTTGACAACTAATAGAACTACCACCTCCAAACTGTTAAGTCAGATCATAATGTAAGTAATTACGCATAGTAGTTCAAATTAATATAACAGAAAATATTCATTTATCAATTTGCTCAATTGCTGCAGAAGACACTCACGCTTTTATAAAATGGCTGCGAGAATAAAGTCTGTAATTCTCTGCAAATTTGATATGCTGGACGACAAAACCTCTTCCAGTTGCTCGATACTGAGATTGTAGATAATCGAAAAATGGGAAAATATAAAATCTTAAAAAGAGTGCCAAACACAGAATAAGATCAAACATGGATGGAAAGAGATAATATCTTACCTTTGCACCACCATGGAGAATGGTACGGCCGAAGTAATGTGTTCTTGTTCCAAGAGAAAATGTGAAAAATATAGAGCATAACTGAAGCTGCATTGTCACAAAATTGACAATGGCCTGCAAGGAAGGGTGCGAAGAATCAACTTAAAATCTAAGAGTAAGATTTCAATGTATGCAAATGTTATTTTATAATAAAATCTGTTTCAATTGAGGGAGTGTCCATGAAGATTGGAATTCCATAGTTTAAAATTTAAAAATAAGCTACCAGCCAAGACGAGACCATACTAAAAAAATCCTTTATGGTATAAGTGTCGATACATTGACACGTGTTAAATGTTTAAACGACCTGCAAGCTATAAATTTCATGGTTAAACAATCAACCAAAACAAGAGACCACAATAGATAAATCCTTTCTACATTGAAAGTGTTGATATCATAGTTTGCAGACTCAGACTCAGAGAGTACTCGGTAAGCCCAAAGATTTTGACTTGACAAAAACTCTGCAAATACTCAACAAAAAAATCAGCAACTTAGAGAGTACTAAATATTAAAATTTCTTTAAAACACATGTATTTTAATTTTATTTTTTCTGCAATATTCAATTACAAAATGTATAAAATTAAAAATTGACTTCCAAAAGAGAAAATGCATGATTTTAACTTTTATAGACAAAAGAAAATGTGAAAATTGTGGTTTAACCAGCTTTTTACTCGTGTTGGGCTTTCTATCTGTGGTTTTCCTGTGCCTAAAAAAATAGCGATTTAAAGTTTTAAAAACTAACAGAGAAAAAAAAAAGAGTACTCGGCAATCCGTAGAGTTTGCAAACTATACTTGATACATTCATAGATGCTACAAGTTTAAACAACCTAAACGTTCTAAGTTTCAAAATTTGACATTCTTTGACCCCTTTCTGTGATAAAATAGATTCACAGATGAATAAAAGTCTTGCATGTGAAAGTTATAAAAAAAAAAAAAAATCGTTCATTGTATATATTGTAAGTTTAAGTGAATTGTAGGCTTGAATTTTCACAATTATGGTTGTAAAAATTCAAATTCAAATGTACAAGTCACTTAAAGTTGCAATATGAAATCAAATAATTGTCAATTTTGAATTTTCGAAATTGTGAACAAAGTTTCAATTAAATTAAACTTGTAATATGAATAAATTTTCATTTCAACAACCTACATGTTAGATAAAAACTTTAAACTTGAAGTTTACTAGCCAATTTAAACTCTAAACTTGTAATATAAACAAAATTTCAGAAGCATTCTATTGATCTCTGAATCAACACTGTCAACACAATTCATATGTATTCAAAGGTTGGACTCGTTTTTTGGCCTCTGATATATATATATTAAATTTTAATCTGATATATGATGGAAATTGGTAATATGTTAAGTTATCGGTTTGGGTGCCGGGATGGATGCCGGTACGAGAACCCAGTACGTAGATGCACGAAAAAAAAATTGGGGGGTTTGGATGCATTTGGGTACGTGTGTGTGTATATGTATATGCATATGGATATGCATATGCATATGGATATGTATATGTATATGTATATGTATTATATGTACAAAAAAATTAAAGAAATATATAAAATTGTAAAACTAAATCATTTCATAGTATGATACTTCACCATTGATCAATGTCAAATGTCAAAGATAAATATTAAATGCCAATTGATAGTTCAAACATATTCATATAACCCATATCAATGATATCATATATGTCTACCTTCACGATTCCAATGAAAATCATTACAATTACAAAGTGTAGTTCATGATTCATCAATCATCAAAAGGATTATCAAAATTTGAAATGCCAAAATGAAGACAAAATAAGTTGAGCAAAACAAGAAGCAAAATGATATGTTTTTGAGTTGAAAGCCCTCATAAGCTGTTTTAGGGTTTAGAAGGAAATAAACACTTTTTATGTATTTTTTGTTTGACTTTTTCATTGAGGCGCCTGCCGATGCCCCCGATGTATCCAGGTATGGGCTGGATGTGCGCCCAGCCCTGCAGATGCTTCCGGATGCGCATTCATAGGACTGGGCACACATCCTATGCGCACCCAGCACACATCTACAAATGCATCCGCATCCAATGTAGGCCTGCAGGAGGCGCATCCTGCAACGTAGGTAATATGCTCTACAACTTCAATATATGTGTTTCTGAAGAATTTTTTTCATATAACGGTGTAAGTTTGAATTTTCAAATGTTTTATAATTTGTTGAGTTTTTCCTTTATTTTTTTCCAAGACATGAGTTTTCAAAAAATTTAGACTTTTAGAGTTATTGTCAATTACAAGTTTTTCAACTATGGTACCCACTTTGATGGTTTTCTTGATGCCTTAATTTTGACTTTAAACCTATATAGACACTCGTTAAAAAATGTTGTAAATGGATCAAAAACATTATTCTTAATAAAATGTATCACTATTTTACATCCAAGTGGAACTTTTCCCTCAATTTCAAATGGTAGACAATAATAAGCATCTTTGGATTTAGTATTTGTAAAAGAAATCTGATAATCCTAAACATGAGATGACTCCGAATTTGTTTGTATTTTGATTTCTAGATCCTTTTACACTAAGGATAGTATCTAGTGCAAATTGTAACATAAAATTTTAGAACCTAGGCTATAACAAAATTTGATATTTGTCTTTTGACCAAACTTTGACCACTAAATAACAGAATGTTGAAACAAACCTACCTAATTTTCCAAAATATATTAAAATGTAAAAGAAAGAAAAAACTCAATCTATAGAGTAGTCAATAAAATAATAAAATATTTTCACCAACTTTTTTACCACTAAATTTATGATGTCCCCTTCCTTAAATAAGATTTAATAATAAATAAATAATATTAGTAATATTCAATGTTACTTGTAAATAACCAAATAATAATTAGTAAATTAATCAAGATTAGTAAATATATTATTCTTATTAACAAATATATTAATAAAACAAAATAACATTCTGAATATTCTATTACAATAATAGTTAGTTTCTATTAATGGTTATCTATTTAACTATTGTAAATCTATTGTAAATATTAGAATCTTTCTAATATTTAGCTTTCAGTTAGTTACAATAGAATGTTTCTATTCTTTACGAGTGTCTCCTAAGGAAACATCGTTCACTCTTTTCTATATATTGATCTTTTGATCTCTGTTAATAATATCAAGTATTTTGCCAATTACTTCCCGTAATATGGTATCAGAGCCAAATTTCTTTTTCGGAAAAAAAATTAATAATTTCATTTTCGAAATTATCCGCTCTTTAATTTTCTTTCGAAATCATTTTCTGTGAAATCCATTTTTGGGCTCTCTGTTATACAAACCCGACTAGGGTTTTCAATCAAAATTTTCGTGCATTGCAGAAATCTGTTTTTCACGTCAATATTGACGCTACTTTCTACACCGTTTTGTGGAGCCCCCAGCAAGGAATGAACTTGCGACCGATTTTGTGATGCCTTCACGCAGGATCGAACTGCGGATTTGTGGCATTGTTCATGCTCACCACACTGCAAATCGCGTGTTTTTTGCACTCACGGCCTGCGGCTATTCTTCAAGCGCGGCTTCCACTAAATTTTGTGAGCTTCCTCATACGAATCGCAACGCTTCTGGTCTTGTTCCTCTGCAACCGAAGCCTTTTGTGATCAGTAGCTTCATTTTCGACCCTCTACTTAGTCTTTTTCTGCAAACACAGTTCTCGACTACCAATTTTGGAACTGACTAGGGTTTTCATCAAAAACCCTATTTTTCTTGCTCGGTTTTTATAATTTTTGCAGATTTGTGGTGAGTTTTTTGAGAGCTCAACTGGGTTGTCCATTGTTTTTGGTGCCTCGATTTTCAAGCCAGCAAATCCAAAATCTGACAGCATATTCCTTCTAGGTTTTTTGAGCTCTTCTGGGTACTTAATTCTTTCTGGGTCTTCCGACATTTCACCTTGAAGTACGTGCCTTCTCAGTTCTACACGTTTTTCATTAGAAATCGTAACATGGCATCACTAACAAGTCTTCTGCTCGAGGGAAATCAGAAGTTCAATGGTCAGAATTATAGCACGTGGAAGCAGCGAATGTTAACCATCTTCGAATATCGCGGCAGCGATCAAGTGGTTATGGGTGTTAATGTTTGTATCTTCAGTTGTATGATCATTAGAATACATATAATATATGTTGATTAATAATAATATAATATATATGTTATATTATTATTAATCATATGACATTTAATATTTAATATTAAATTATTATATTATTATTCTTAATTAATAATTGATTGATGAAACATTACAAGATTGATTAAATTATAATTAGTTGGAAGAGGTATGTCCTTTCTTATAAATAATAATGAATAGACATGTCCCATGAAGGGACATGTCTCTCCTATCCTCATTCCCAATATAAATGAAAGAGAGATTGTTGCATTTGGAAAACACATACAACATAGAGTGTTATTACATTTGTATCTATCCTAAAAACTTAACAATGGGTACTACTAAGCGTCCGACTACAGTTGGCCCTGATCAAGTTGCATATGACCAGCATAATCGGGAGGGAGTAATGTTTCTGAAATTATCAATGGCTAATGATCAGCTCCTTCAGATTCCATCCGGCAAAACAACTGCTGAGATATGGGAGCATCTCAAAACCCTACATGAGGCTTCCGATAAAAGCAGGGCCTTCTTTCTCAATAACACTCTGTTTTCTATTATCATGGATGAGCGAAAATCTCTGCAGGGTCACCTAAATCAGATTCAGGACATCCGTGATCAGTTGCTTGCCATTGGACGCAAGATATTGGAAGAGAACATTGTGGTAATAACCCTCAAAATTTTACCCAAGTCCTATGAGCATTTTATCGAAACTCTCAACATCACTTCTACTGGTGTTGATCTGAAGTTCACAAATCTCTGCACACTTCTGCTTTAGCAAGATCTGTGGAAACAACAGTTCAGGAGTAGTTCCAGCTCCACCCCCATCGAGCAAGCCTTTGCTGCTAAATCCTTTCAGAAGGATAAGGGCAAGTCTCATTCTAAACAGTCTTCTCAACAAAAGCCCTCTGCTCCAGCACCAGAAGGCTCCTAGAAAAAGAACATTCAATGCAACAACTACCACAAGTATGGTCACATGAAGGTTGAATGTCAGAAGTGCTTAGCTGCCCAAACTAAGCAATCTGGTCTGCTGCCCAAAGCAAACAGTGCAGAGCACACTAAGCAGACATAATCTGCCTTTTACGCCTTCATGGCTAAAAGACCAGCAAATCATGTCAAGGAGTTTGCCTAGTACATTGATTCAGGTGCCTCTTGTCATTTCACCCACCGTAAAGGTTGGTTCACTAACTACCAACCTTTTTCAGATTCAGTTATTTTTGGTGGACAGGAAGAGTACACTGTTGTCGGCAAAGGCAACATTCAGATTCATTCTGTTGGGAGGAGTCTCACTTTCCTCGATGTGTACCACGTTCCAGGGATGGAACTTAATCTACTCTCACTGATAGGGAGACTCAATCTGTTGTTGCAGTGGTCTTGAGGATCATGGTCTTTTCAGACTTGGCAAATTTTGGTACTTCTCAGGACCTCATTATGGCTGCTCGACAGCCTTCTGTCAGTTCACTTTGGCATCAGCGTTATGGGCACTTAAATGTGCGCTATCTCTCTCAACTTGCTCGTGACGAGCTTGTCCTCGCATTGCAGAGATTCTGACTCAGTAGCTTGGAGTTTGTGATGCATGCCAGGCTGGGAAGCAACATCGCACACCTTTTCTGTCGGCGACTCATGGCGGGCTTTTAAGGTACTTCAGCTTGTTCATGTCGATATCTGCGGCCCCATGGCCACTCCTTTTGTTCTTGGGTCCAGGTATTTTTTGTTATTTGTTGATGATTTCAGTACAAAAGTGTGGGTCTATTTTCTTAAAAAGAAATCAGAAGCATTTACTGTATTTCAAAAGTTTAAACCTCTAGTTGAAAAAGAGTCTAGGAAATCTATTATTGCTTAGGACAGATAATGGGGGGGAATTTTGTTCTACTGGATTCTCTAGCTTCTGTGATCTTCATGGCATCAAGCGCCAGTTAACAACACCCCACACACCACAACAGAACAGTGTAGTTGAACGTCGGAACAGAGCAATCACCGAGATGGCTAGATCTATGCTTGAGCACAGACATGTTTCGAAGCAATTTTGGGCGGAAGCAGTTAACACTGCAGTCTACCTTTTGAACCGGTCACCCACTGCAACGGTCAAAGGCAAGACTCCAAAAGAGACCTGATCAGGTCGCAAGCCCAGAATCAGTCACCTGAAGGATTTTGGCTCTCTTGCCTATGTTTGGATCCCTGATGTGTCACGGACCAAGTTGGATGCCAAGAGCCAGAAACTCATGCTTGCTGGATACAGTAGTCTTCACAAAGCCTACCGCTTGATCGACATTGAGACATCCCGTCTCCTGTACAGTCGCGATGTAGTCTTTGATGAGTAACGATGATCGATCATGAACTCCTCTCTTGTTCCTAATTCAACAGACCAGCCTATGAAGGCTCATGATTTGGTAGTTCGACTTCCATTAGGTCCATTTGCTGGGAGGGCTCTAGCAGCTCAAGTAACTCCAGTAGTACCAATGATTCCTGTACAAACACCTTCAGCCTCTCTTGCAGGATCACCCAGATATCCAAATGCTTCACCTAATTTTGATCCAAATTCTTCTGATGAGGAACCTAATCATAGAGCATCTCCTGATGCTAATGTTGGTCCTCCTCTCCGCCTTAATGGTGGGCTAAGACACTTGTTGATCTTCGGGATGATGAGCTCATCGAGGGGAGAACTACTCGGAAAAAGAGCAAATCTACAAAGACTGTCAATATTGCTCTCATGACCAACATTCACAGTGTGTTTGAGCCTCAGACATACTCAGAGGCTAAAGGAATTCCAAAGTGGGAACAGGCCATGAATTCTAAACATCAGAGCTTGTTGAAGAATCACACCTAGGTCCTTTCTAATCTTCCACCAGGGAAGAAACCCATTGGCTACAAATGGGTCTACAAAATAAAGTATAATTCTGATGGTACTTTGGATAAGTACAAAGCTGGTTTAGTTGCGAAGGGATTCTCTCAGCGTTAGGGCATTGATTACGAGGAGACCTTTGCTCCTACAGCAAAGATAAGCACTATCAGATTAGTCCTAGCCATCGCAGCTCAGTTTGGCTGGCAGGTCCATTAGTTGCTTTCCTGAATGGTGACCTACAGGAAGAGGTCTACATGAGGCAGCCTCCTAGTTTCAAGGTTGCTGGTAAAGAACACCAGGTACTCAGACTGGTGAAAGCTCTCTATTGCTTGATGCAGGCCCCCAAGGCATGGTACATGAAAATTGATAAGTACCTCAGTGATCAAGGCTTCTAGAGGAATTCTTCATACTCAAATTTGTACATCAAGACTACTGACAGTGACATCATCCTTCTGGTCATTTATGTCGATGATCTGATCATCACTGGCAGTTCGGCATCTTTGATTCAAGGAATCAAACGGAGTTTATGCCAGTCCTTTGATATGACTGACTGTAATGTCCCCGTTTTTGTCAGCATCTGAGTTTAAGAGATTAGCCTATTATTGTGATCCTCGTAGGCTAATTATTGTGGATAGAGGATCTTCTGAGGCACAAACTTGGCTTGGGAGGGTCTTGTCTTCCCCACAATTCAGTAAGTTACAGGTTGGTCATCATTTGGCTCAAATTGGACTTCGTTTGAGCTTAGTTTTGGTGTGCTTACTATTTGTGGTAAGTCGGGTGTTGATTGAGATGGACCCTTTATATTTTTGGAAAGTGCATTTGGCCAGATGGAGAAATCATAGGTGTGACTCCTATTTCAGACGGCATATTAAAATGATGAGTATTTTAGGAGTTATTAAATTTTAGTGGCCAAATTATTATTAAATCATTAAATGGCTTATTATAAAGTTATAAATTAACTTTATAATTTCACTTAATTTGAGGGTTGAGTCATCTTTGGAAGGGGCCATTTATTTAATTGATTATAAGCCGAAGTCACATTATTATAATGATACTTTATTATAATAATGTTTTTAAAGGAAGTTGTTAAAAAAGCGTTGTGTTGAGTGGAATTCATTTGGGAAACTTTTGTCAATGGAGGATTATAAATATGAGCCCATTTGATAAGAAAAGGCATTCGATTATTGATTAAACTTTTGACTTTGTGGCTCTGTGTCGGGATTTCTGAATTGTGCCCTTGCTGAAGTATAAGGGTTTCAAGTCTACAGCTGAAGTATTGTAGATTCCATTCTGAAGGTTTGCTTGCAAATACAGCTGAAGTATAGTATTGCGCACTATGTCTCTCTACTGTTGAATCTGTGGCTAGGAGAGGGAATTTATACTGAGTTTTATTCATTGCTGTTGGAGTTTGCTGAAAAGTCAATTACACACTAAAGGTGTAATTATTGTTGTTGAATCACCTTGTGTTGGTGAATCGCATTGTTTTGTTGACATTCAAAGGGGTCTGAATGTGCGCGCTGAAGGTGACTGCATAGCTGTGTGCCTACGTTGTAAATAAACGTTGGGTTACAGCCAGCTGTGAGCAACAAACAGGGATCCCAATTTTTGGTGTAATTAATACAGCACTTGACGTGGGAGAACTTACAAGGCATGATCTTGAATGCAAGTTGTTTCCTTTGGCATTGCGTGGGGATTTTTATTTGTGGCGTCAACCTGTTGGCTGCCGCTTGCATGCAAGGACTTCCGCAATATAATAAAGACCATCATCACCTTGGATCGGTACGGTAGATGCATGGTATTTGTGCAATTTTGTTTTAAAAAATTGTTTCTTTCCAAAACATCTGATATTTGCTGTCTACATTGAGACGTGAGAGAATTATCTTGAATGTTGTGTTATTTGATACTTGGAAAATTACAAAAGTTAGAACTATTTGCTAAAAGCTTTACTGGAGTTGTTTTAATATTCAAAAAATCAGAAAGCGTTACTTATTTGGGAAAAGTTGAAAAGATAGTCAATCTGAAATTTGTGTTTGAATGAATTCATTAAATTTCCGAATTTCACCAAATAAGCATTTGAAATAATTGTGTATGGCTGGCTGAGGAATGTCAAATTGGATTTAAATATTTAAATCAAGGAGTTCTTGCTAGAAAGTGTTATATTTGTGCAAAAATAAATTGAATTATTAGCAAAGCCAGGTTGGGCTCATTACACTGACCTTGGCCTCATGCATTATTGCCTCGGTGTTGAGGTTTGGCAGCGGTCTTCTGGTATATTCATTTCTCAGTCCAAATATGTCAGGGCTCTGTTAGACAAGTTTCGTATGCAGGATTGCAAGCCTACATCTACACCTATGGAGAAAGGTCTGAAGTTATCAGCCAAGTTTGATTCTCCTCCAGTTGATGATACTACATATAGGCAACTAGTAGGCAGTCTCATCTATCTCTCTACTACTAGACCTGATATTAGCTTCGTCGTCAGCTACATTTCACGCTTGATGATAGCTCCCAAGGCTGATCATTGGATGGCTGCTAAGCGTGTGCTTCATTATGTGAAGGGCACTACTGATTATGGAATTCTCCACTCTCGGAGTTCTAATCCTAGACTCAGTGGATTCACGGATTCAGATTGGGCAGGCTCTGTTGACAATAAAAAGTCAACTTATGGATGTGTTTAGTTTGGGATATGGTGTCGTCACATGGACCAGTAAGAAGCGGCAAGTTGTTTCCCTCTCCTCTACAGAGGTCGAATATAGAGGGACAGTTAACGCAAGTTGTGAAGCCGTTTGGCTTCGTCGGATGCTTGGGGATATGCAGATGTCACCAGCAGGCCCGACAACTTTGTTGATAACGAAGGCGTTATCAAGTTAGCACAGAATCCAGTCTTCCATGAAAGAACCAAGCATGCAGATGTTCACTATCACTACATTCAGCAATTGGTTGAAGACGGGACAATACATTTGCATTATGTTCCTACAGCGGATCAGACTGCAGACATTCTTACCAAGCCTCTTGGTCCAGACAAGTTTGCCAAATTCAGAGGGCAGCTTGGTTTAGTGGATAGATTAACCATTGAGGGTATTACAATAATGGTTAGTTTCTATTAATGGTTATCTATTTAACTATTGTAAATCTATTGTAAATATTAGAATCTTTCTAATATTTAGTTTTCAGTTAGTTAGAATAGAATGTTTCTATTCTTAATGAGTGTGTCCTAAGGAAACATCGTTAATTCTTTTGTATATATTGATCTTTCAATCTCTGTTAATAATATCAAGTATTTTACCAATTACTTCCCGTAATATATTCATGATGAAACAATAATAGTAAATATATTATTTTATTAACAAAACAAAATAACATTCAAAATCAATGAAATATGAGGCGGTCGACTACAGGGGGTAGTCGAATAGTGACAAGCATGTTAATCATTATCGCTTCTAAGTTACCCAGTTCTCTCCTTGGCCCTCCGAAACAAGCGAATTTCGAACCAGTCCTTGGTCCTGGTCCCAATTCGCCTGTGTTCCACCAGGGTTCGAACCCAGGCAGGCTGGTTTCTCCGACCGAACCTAGGTCGAACCAAGGCAGACCTAGGCAAACCAAGTGTGAACCAGGTACAGTTCCATTGAGAAACATTCTATAATTTAGTGCAGAAAACAATTATTACAGAATTTGAACAAGATCTTTAACATTAGAAAACAAAACTTGTTGAAGTTCAGATATGTATTACATCAAATTAAACTAGCCCTCAAGATTTCTTCCAGTGAAATTTTTATATCCAATTGCTGATAATGACCCTTGTCCGATTAATTGAAAGCTCTCTATAGTGATAAATCGTATTTTAAAGTTAAACATTAAACAATATCTTCAATAGGTGAAGGGAGTTGCAAGCTACTTTTATAACATTTTTCAAGTAGGATGTTAATTACAAACAAACAAGCTCTCTGTACAGTGAAAACTTAATAAGCATTTGAGGACTTGGAAAGCGAGAATGTTATTAGTGCAATTGATCCCATTGGCATTGCCACTGTTTGTGAATCAACTAATGCCTTTGATGAAGAAGAAGATGAAGATTTAGATAATCCATTAGATGAGTGAAACTTAGTATAAAGTTCCAATTGTTGAAAGTCAAACAATAATACTTGAATTCAGTATTATTTTAGTATTTTAATGTTGATAATAGATATGATGCTATGATTACAAGTTTATAGTGTTTATTTTTTTATGATACTATGTGGCCTTCTAATCTTAATTCATGCTTCTAGGCTGCATATATATATATATATATATATATATATATATATATATATATTTCTTACATGTTTTTGTACTAACGAACCCAAACCCCATATCAAAATTTTGTTGTACCGGCGAACCAATTCTTCAAACCCAAACCCCAACCGGCAACTTAGGTTAGCGACCAATCTAAAGGGTTGCGTCAGCAAGAGTCAAAGACATGTTTGATAAGTCACAACCATTCGGTGGAATAAGTATAAAGAGGAATAGACTGCATTTAATTAGACAATGATCAAGAAAAGACAGCATCAACAGATTGGTCTAAATAAGAATTATGGTGTCCAAAAAATATGCTCATACCGACCCTCAACCAAAGCACTTGCACCCCTACAATTTTTGGCATTGTCTGTAATCACATGGACCACATTCTCACTACCCACCATCTTTATGGCCTCAATGAGAATTCTAGAAATGAAATTTGCATCCTTCACCTCCCCTTCACAATCATCTGCCTTCAAAAACATTGCCCTTTTGGGGGACATTGCAATCACATTAATCAATGGTCGGTTTCTTGTATCTTTCCATCCATCAAACACAATAGATATACCCGAAGTTTTCCAAGAAGCTATAATTGGTTAAAGAGCTTTGTCTACATCAGTCTTCTCTTTTTGTAAAAGAGTTGTATGCACCTTTTCATACCCAGGACTTGTGTAATCAGCTGGTGCTTTATTGATGGCTACCACCATTTCCTTCCAATATGGTGATCTTACCAAGTTGAAAGGAAGACCATTGGCATAGAGGCAACATGCAATGGCTTCATCAACACGCTCTCTTGCCTCCATTTAAAATGCAGTGTCCAATGGACCTCTTTTGCGGGCTGTCATTTCTACTTCTTCCTCGTTCTCTTCCAGTATAGGCACTTGCAAGAATGGATGTTTGGAGGATTGAATTGGTTGAATGGCTAATTGTGTTTTACTTTTATTCTTTTCGGATGGATTGATAAAAACTTTTTTGGATCTTTTAACCATATTATCAGCAGCCTCTTGTTCTTTTACATATGACACTATTTGTGTGTCTGACATTGCTTTCCCACTTCTGCCTTTGCACATAGCCATCCCTTTACCAGCAGGGCCCATAAAATGAAGTTTGCCCAGGGAATATGAGCTATTGAATGCTTTGCCTTTGTTACTTTCACAATATTTACACTTTCAAAAATATGAACCACGTCCTGCAACCTGTTGTATTCTTATGGTATGTCTCCATAAAGGAGATCCTACATCAATTTTGAAATTATCACCTCCTTCCCCTGCCACTGAACTTTGACTACCAGTGGTGACCATTCTTGCACAATACAATGTAATTTCTTGCTTTGCTAATAAGATATTAAGTAATTAAATAAACTTAAATTAGAAAACAACTATGAACATCAACCAAACAAGTGCCAAAAAATGATACAAAAATACTAAAATGGACAGCTAAATTTGTTTCTTTACGTCTTTTAAAAAAAATTTAAAAAAACTTGAAAAATTTCTTCCCAAACTTGAAAAAATTCATCAAAATCTCAATAAAATCCATTAAAGGACTCAAGAATGGGATCAAATGCTTACCTTAGATGCATAAAACTCATTTGTGGAAGCAATCTCTTGCCCTACGAACGATTCTTTTCGAAAAGAATCACTTTGCCATCAACATGGAAAAATCGAAACGAAATGAGAAGTGAGTGCAGCTGCAAAAAAAATGAGAAGAATAGTTTGAAAGGCCTCTTTTAGGGTCGTTTCAGGGTTTAGGAGAAAAAATAGATTAAAAAAATATATTTTGCACATGTTCTAAAGAGGTTTAAGTGGCAAAAATGATTAAAAAAACATTTTCATTTTGTTTTTTCTGGGCAGTTGCCCGCTGATGTGCCTGGATGCTCTATGGATGTCGCTTGCAAGCGCATCCTGTTAATGTTTAGTAGCTAGATCAGATTCTAGCTCTCATTATTTTAAATACGAAAATTAAAATAATGAATTAATTATTTTAATTAAGGACAATTAAATAATGGATTAATTATTTATTTTCGAAAAAATAGATAAATAACTTACTATTTAATTTAAAGAATTAAATAATATATTGAATTTGGTAGATTGTGTATTTAATCTGGAAATTAAATATATATTGGATAATTAATATTATTTATGGATTGATTATTTATTTGAGTAGGAAAATTATATAAGAATTGTAAGTTATATCTTTAATTTAACTTAATATATCGGGCTATTGTATTTATAAATACATTGTAAATGAGCTGGGCCCAAATTTGTAATTCTATTATGGCGCCAAGATTATAAATTCAAGGTCGGCCTTGGAGGCCGACCTTACCTTGCATTTGCTATTTCCTCATATAAATGAGGACTTTCGGGTGAAAGAAAACATATTCAAGTAAGCGAAATCTATCTGATATACATACGAATTTCCTTGATGCGATCTGCTCCAACAACAAACAGACATTGTTCATTGTGATTTCCTTACAACAACAAGTGGCTGATGGTATATGCTACTGGTTCTTATTATCAGCAATCCTAGCAAGCAAGTAGTGAACTTCATCATCAACTCTGCCATCCGATCTGCTCCTGATTGTTTCAACAACAATTCACATCAACTACTGGAATCATCTAAACATCAGCGAATTGATGGAGGCCTGATCTAATAGCGAACTCATGGTGGATTTATCTTGGCATCTAAGTCAAGCACACATTTGATTACATAGACACAGTACAACAACATACATCCAGGCATCCATTCATAAGGCTGAGATTCGACTAGGGAGTTAAAATCTGGGCTATCAGTTTGAATCAGTCCTCCACATTTCATTTACTTCGTGGATCGGGGATCCCCAACAAATCCACTGCTATGTTATTGTGAGTCAATTTGAGAAGCAATAATTATTTGGATTTGAATGTTGGGTTTTTCCTCCTAGAGGTTTCCCAGGGCAAATTGTGTTGTGTCTCTTATTGTGATTTCTTTAAATTCACTATTCTGATTTAGTTTAGATCTAAGTACTTAAAATTTAACATGGTATCAGAGCCAAGTTCGAACTATCTGTGATCAGATCTAACCCTTTGTACTTCAGATCTTGTCTCTTTCCTTGTTGTTTTCTAATGGTGACAAGTCCCAAGGTTGAAGTTAGATTGGAAAGGAATGTAAACTTTAGAGCTTGGTTTGTACTAATCTTAAGTGATCAAATTTCAGCATGGTCAGATCTGGATGAACACCTGGGAATATCTGAAGGCCTTTCTTTTGGGTATTGTTATATCTTGGCCTTGTGAGCTTGTGTGATTGAAGCTTAGATCCAGATCTGATTTCACATCTCTGTTCAAGTTTAGTATCTTCTGTCTTAGACTTGAGTTTACATTAGATTAGGATATGACTTCGTATGATGTGGTCATTGTATGAGTTCCATTGCATGCATTATTAATATACTTTGCTTAAAACAACTTGACTTATGTCAAACTGTGACTGCAGTATTTAATTATAAGTTTGGAGTCATAGTATTAGAATGTTCTTTTTGACCATTGATGTGTAGTAGGTTAGTTGTTAACATCATCTGGTTGATCTATCTCCTTAGCTGGGTTGTCATTATGGTTATATTCATTACTATATTGATTCATGGTTAAATTCTGACTATCATATAAGTTAAAGCAAATAGTTGGTAGACTTATATGTTCTCGGAATCTAATATAGAACCTCTCTGGATACAATAGAGAGATCACCATGATCCTTTGGTAAGCATACTCTTCTCCTTTGTCTACTGAAAGGTATTTTGTTGAATTCATTACCTATCTGATTGAGTTTTGTAATGTATCATAGATCTTAAATAGAATCTCTTTGAGTATTGATATCTGCAAATTCACCTTGAAGAGAGAACCTACGTCTGCAGTCATCAAGCTTTGATGATTGGACTGTGAGGTTTGAGCATTTTCTAATCATTACTGTTACCTCTTGCATCATCCTCATACCTGCAGGTTTCTATGACAATCCCAAGTGATTGATTGGTGTTACTCTTGGCTGGTATGAATTTAGATTCTCCTTAGTTTATTGCTCTTTTCTCTGCTGAGAACATTGTGAATTTCCTTGATTATACTAACTTACCTCCAGATTCTAACTCTTTTGATGATATGGCTTCTATGCAATTGTGTCCTTGATCTCAATGCTATCTGATTAATGTTATCTTTCTTCGGTGAGCTGATTATTGGCATTCTTAGGATATGCTCACTATCTTAATGACTTGATTGGGATCAGGAATGTCGAAATAATGTTTTAGGCTCTTCATGCACAATTGTCGTCTGCATGACTTGATTGACATAGTGAAATATGAGCTATGCTTGATGTGTTCTCTGCATATGAAACTTAGATACAAGTTTGTGTTGTATGATGGTTTTTGTTAGTGGCTTTGATACATCTTTATCTTTCTATATATTCTTGTAATTAATGCTTGCATCCATTCTAAGTGAGTTGCTATGCGCAGTTGAATTATGATGATGATCTCCATTCATATCATTTATGTTGTCTTGGATACTTCTAATGAATGATTGTAATTATGAAGATGTGTGTAGTCATGATTATATGTTGGACTACCATTGTAGGATTGAATCTCCTAGAAATGCGAAATCTCTCATGGAAGTGAGGATGGAATGATTGGCTTATTGATCTCTGATGAAGATAAGCATTCTTTACATTTGCTCATAGAATTATGCATTGATGTTTCTCCTCAATATGGTTTTTGATTCTATGCATCATTACTAATCTCCCTGAAATGCGTCTTTGATTAGGATGGATCGAGTAGTAAATGAGTGATGCAAATTCGAATCCAGAGGGAGAAAGTTCCTGATGCATTCTAAAGGAATCTCTGGCTGAGGTTGCTTTGAGGACAACTCTAAAGTATGACTCAATCAGGGATCCAGCGCAACTTCTTGTGGCTTCTTATGTTCTTCCTCTTCTGGCATCAGGGTAGCACTTTAAGTCCCATTGGGCATTTTGTAAGTAGAATGGGTTACATTTCACATGGCTTAAATGATTGTAACTCAGAGGATACTTGATTGCTTCCATGATAGAGGAAGCCAATTCGTAGGACTTGATTTATTGGTCTAGAGGGAGTGAACCCTGGATTCCTATCTTGTAGTAGATATCATGTGGATATGTCATGATGTAATTATGTGTTGCTCATCGCCATGACGATGAGATCATGGATGTAGTCATGATAGATTCTCTATCTTGGCTAAGAGGGAGTCTCAACCTCTTTGATGAACTTGATTTGATTACCCACCTCTTCCGGGCAATGCAAGGTGGTTATTGTATCTTGGATCTTCTTTGAAAGAAGATATGTTTGACCACCCGCTGCGGGCAATGTAAGCTGGTGTTGTAATTAAAGTCCACCCTCTACAAGCAATGTAAGGTGGCATTGTAATCTTTTGAATCCACCCTCTGTGGGCAATCTACGGTGGCAAAAGTTTTGATCATTCTCTGTAGGCAATGCAAGGTGATCCTCTTGAGGCTTGTCCTCTCCCACCCTCCGCGAGTAGGTATGGTGGGTATGTTTGACCATCCTCTGCGAGTAGGCATGATGGTTCCACCCTCTACGAGTAGGTATGGTGGATATGCTTTGACCATCCTCTGCGAGTAGGCTTGATGGTTCCATCCTCTGCGAGTAGGCATGATGGGAATGGTTGTTTTTTACAGGTATGCATCCATCCTCTGCGAGTAGGCATGATGGAAATTATTGGTAAGGGCTAGAATCCTCCTAGCTAAGAGGGAGTGTTAATGTCTAGTAGCTAGATCGGATTCTAGCTCATCATTTTAAATAGGAAAATTAAAATAATAAATTAATTATTTTAATTAAGGACAATTAAATAATGGATTAATTATTTATTTTGGAGAAATAAATAAATAACTTACTATTTAATTTGGAGAATTAAATAATATATTGAATTTGGTAGATTATGTATTTAATCTGGAAATTAAATATATATTGGAGAATTATTATTTATGGATTGCTTATTTATTTAATTAGGAAAATTAAATAAATAATTGTAAGTTAAATCATTAAGTTATATCTTTAATTTAACTTAATATATTGCGCTATTGTATTTATAAATACAATATATTAAATTGTAAACGGGCTGGGCCCATATTTGTAATTCTATTAAGGCGCCAAGATTATAAATTCAAGGTCGGCCTTGGAGGCCGACCTTACCTTGCATTTGCTATTTCCTCATATAAATGAGGACTTTCAGGTGAAAGAAAACATATTCAAGTAAGTGAAATCTATCTGATATACATGTGAATTTCCTTGATGCGATCTGCTCCAGCAGCAAACAAACATTGTTCATTGTGATTTCATTACAACAATAAGTGGTTGATGGTATATGCTACTGGTTCTTATCATCAGCAATCCTAGCAAGCAAGTAGTGAACTTCATCATCAACTCTGTCATCCGATCTGCTCCTGATTGTTTCAACAACAATTCACATCAACTACTGGAATCATCTAAACATCAGCGAATTCATGGAGGCCTGATCTAACAGTGAACTCATGGTGGATCTATCCTGGCATCTAAGTCAAGCACACATCTGATCACATAGACACAGTACAACAACATACATTCGGGCATCCATTCACAAGGCTGAGATTCGACTGAGGAGTTAAAATTTGGTCTATCAGTTTGAATCAATCCTCCACATTTGATTTGCTTCGTGGATCGGGGATCCTCAACAAATCCACTGCTATGTTATTGTGAGTCAATTTGAGAAGCAATAATTATTTGGATTTGAATGCTGGGTTTTTCCTCCTAGAGGTTTCCTAGGGTAAATTGTGTTGTGTCTCTTATTGTGATTTGTTCAAATTCACTGTTTTGATTTAGTTTAAATCTAATTACTTAAAATTTAACACATCCCAGGCATCCGGATGCGTCTGGATGCCTGCCACAGGCTTCCAGACGCATCCGGATGCCTGGGATGCGCTTCCGAGCGGCATCCACGGGGCATCCGCATCAGCCCGCCTCCGCTCCCTCATCCAGCGCTAAGGAGGGCACATCGGTATATTAGAATATTACTAATATTATTTATTTATTATTATTTATTATTAAATCCTATTTCAGAAAGGGGACATCACAAAATTAGGGAATATATTCTTGCCACTAACAATAAATTACAAATAACTAACCGAAACTAGTTCTTCACAAGCTCTCAAAAAATGTGAAAATATTTTATAAATTGTGAAATTCACAGCCATAGCATCAATTAATGTAAAACATAAAATCAAAACCCAATAAAAAATAGATCCAAATCATAATGGCTTATAAGTTATAAGTTATATTGGAAACAAAAAAACCTTGACCCAGTACACAAAGGTCAAAAAAATGAGACTACTTCGTACAAGTGACCTCCAATTATCATAAAATAATATATGAATTTAGTATTATAAGTTATAATGATTTGGGAGAATCTTTCTCTTCATATTTATATGCATGACTATGAGTATAATATGTACCAAATTGGAAGTATTTAATACATAATTAAATCAAGTAGTTTAGGATGGATAGTTTTGAAGGATGAGGAGAATACTCATCAAGGAAAAGATATTTACCAGATTTGCACAAAATCATTGGTGGATGCTTACAGACGATGCATAGAACACATTAACCAAAGAACTAGTCAAGACTACATTTTTCATCAACAAGACTGAGTTTTGGTATCTATTAAAAAGCCCATTACAAAACAGGGAACAACTATTATGCAAGAGTAAACTCATAATCTATGTCGAACCAACTACCTCAACAAGAGGGATTTGATGTGAGCAGCCTAAGACTTTTTTGGTTGGATGACAACTATGCAAACCATCATTATTGACAAAAGAATAGGTGAAGTACAAAATAAATCATGTAATCAAGGGGAGGAAGTTATCATAAAGGCGGTTGGGGTTTGTTGATGTGAGTTTTATACCACTACATAACATATAGGATTTGAACACTTGATACTGGATATCAAACACTCAACCCTCTCTTGAAAAGTAATTACTCATGAAGGACATGAGAAAATACTCCAAGGTTCCTTACACCTGTGGATCCTAACTCAGTTATAATGATGTGATTTGCTGGTAATCACGTCGGCGGGCTTACATTGTTCATTCAAGGACATCGGATTCTGGCTATGATGGCGATGGGACTTAGCTTTTCAATGTATATTCAACGGTTCTATCTCCTTAATTTATATCACTTCCAACTTCACTCATCAAACTCTCACTACTAAGCTACTCACTGCTTTGATACTACTCCTATGGAATGGAAAGATTAGCAAATGGACGGGGATCAAACCTAATGAAAGCTTGCCAACGGCGCTACCTCCATAGATGCAATGATTCAAGGGAAATTCTTAGAATTTTCACACTAACAC
>MU225962.1:503770-530312 GCA_018584345.1 Thuja plicata | reverse complement strand
ACATCAAGAAAGAAGGAAAACCTCCTAAAATTCAACCTCATGAAATGAAAATTTGACACTCCAGAATTCTGGTCACAAGAATTCTGATTTAATTTCCAGATCTTAACCATTAACATCTCTGATTTTACCCAAAAAAATGAAGAATTTTATGCCATTTCCAGAAAATCAGTCCTATATCAAGCCCAAAATACTTAATGAATGCTTATCCATTATCAAAAGTTAAAAAAAATCTGGAAAATGAAATCGAAATTCTTACCTCCAAGGCTGAGAATAGATGCTCTTCAAACAAATCAAACTCAGAATTTACCAATAAATACTAATTTCAGAATTCTGGAAACGTCTCCAAACTTGACAATGGCAAGAAAAAATCTGGAAGTTAGCCTTCAAATTAAACAAATCCCAAAATTCGCCAATAAAATATCAACTTCCAGAATTCTGGAAATGGCCTCGCCAATTGAAGGAAATCTGGAAATGGCCTTGCCAAATGAAAGAAATCTGGAAAAACCCCCCTTAGAACTCGAAAATCTGGAAAAATCCCCCTTAGAACTCGAAAATTTGGAAGTGCAGGACTGCTGGAGTAAATTGGCAATTCAAATTTGTGTTGAAATGAGGCTACAAGCCTCCTCTACTTATATGTTTCTTGCAAATTGCCCAAGGGGGTCGACCTGCACTCTTACCAATGCATATTCATTAATTATTTTACCTCCATTTAGGGACGACATACATAAATATTTAATGCTTTACCTCCATGGCCGACTTGTATAAATATTTAATGTTTTGTGTGCCAAGTAAATGGCCGACCTGGGTTTAAGGAGGAAAGAAGCATATAGAAGGGGTGGCGGAAATGTCCATGGTCATGGACATTTCCGCCCAAGGGAAGAATTCCCTTGGGGGAAGCCATTTCCCACTCCTTCTCTAAACAACTTTTCGAATTCCTTCCACATCTCCAAGCAACACTTATAACTCCCTCAACACACCTTCAGCAATACTTGGAATTTCTCACTTTTCATCAACACCACAGCGACACCATAGTTTCAGCTGGGCGGAATTTGAAGGCACTATGGACATTTGAAATCTCAGAATTTGCCCATACCATCAAGGCATATGAAACTCATCCTCCAAGGCAATCACAACACGCCATACTCTTCCACACCATCCATTCAAGTCTCAGCTGGGTGAAGAAGTTCAAATTTTAATGCAGAGCGGGATTTCATTGTATGATGGACACGATACAAAGTCAAGACTCCAGATTTACAAACACTTCCAAGGTCTTCCCTCCAAGCAAACATGGCATTAATAAACATTTCCAACATCCATTTATCTATCAAGTAGGAGTAAGAAAGGTCTCACAAGGTCATGGCGGAATTTAGTGGGAAAATGGACAAGGTGTCCAAGGTGGTGGCGGAATCCGCCATCACCTTGGACAAGGTGTATGTCTATCATCACAAATGTTTAAACTTGTTTTGTTTGCCTTCCTACTTGATCCAAACTCCCTCAAAACATCATCAAACACCTTCAAACTTCCCAAATTCCACCCTTTGCACTTATAGAGAAGAAAGGATAAGCTCCAAGACATGGCGGGATTTCATGGTACCATGGACATGGTGTCCATGGTGGTGGCGGAATCCGCCATCACCATGGACATGGCAACATGTCCATCAACTTTGACTTAGACAGCATCATCCCACCTACACTTCAAACTTTCTTCACTCCACTACTCAGCAAAATGGCCATGTTTGGGAGCCCATTATGGCTGGGCGGGATTCTAAGGTATGATGGACAGGCTGTCCAAGGTGGTGGCGGAATCCGCCATCACCTTGGACAGGGCCATCATGATCATCACAGATCAGTCCTCAAGTTTGCAAGTATTCCATTCCCCATTGCCACTTCTTTGCACTCCAATTCAACCTCAAGCATACTCATTTTTTCACATTCATTCCCCTTGCACTCCATCACACACTCTACTTAAACTTCAAACTTCAGTCCAAAATCAGACCAGGCTAGAAGGTGGCGGAAATCAGAGCTACCATGGACCAGATTTGCAAAACACTTCGAGTTTTCCACTCCCTAAACAAGCAAGGCATCACCAATACTCCAAACATCCCTATAGCCACCGAATGGAAGGGGTTTGATCTTGTTATCTCATGGCGGAAATTGGAGGGTGAAAGGACAAGGTGTCCAAGGTGGTGGCGGAATCCGCCATCACCTTGGACAGGGTGTATGCTGACCATCACAAACAGCCCACTCACAACCCCCTTCAAGCTTCTTATAAACCATCTCAGCTCCATCAAAATTTTCTCCACAAGCTTCTAACATCCATCTCTCAATCACATAGGAGAACAAACAAGCCTCCATGACCTGGCGGAATTTAGGAAGGGGATGGACAGGCTGTCCAAGGTGGTGGTGGAATCCGCCATCACCTTGGACAGGGCCAAGTCCATCAATCATTCAAATGTTGAACTTCATCTTGCTGCCCCTCCAACATCTTTCTAACTCCTTCAAAACATCTTCCTTAACTCCTAGCATCAATCCATCAGCCATAAAGGGGAAAAGACAAGGTCTAAAGGCATGGCGGAAATCAATGGTGTCATGGACATGGTGTCCAAGGGGGTGGCGGAATCCGCCACCACCTTGGACATGGTCCATGTCATGGACCATAACTTCATCACACTCCTTCATCAAACTATCTCACCTCCTTCACATTCTCTCCAAACCTTAAAATCATAACACATGCCCAAGTTTGGGGGGCCTTATAGCTGGGCGGGATTTGGAGGTAGGATGGACATGGTGTCCAAGGGGGTGGCGGAATCCGCCATCACCTTGGACAGGGTCATCATACCATGTCCATCAACACACAAAGCAAACTCTCCTTCAAATCTTTAACTCCCCATTCAACCTCAAGCAAAGAACCATGCTCATACCTCACAAAGGGCTTGGCGGAAATTGGAGGGTCCTTGGACATGCTGGCGGAAATCAGAGGCACCTTGGGCAGCCTGTCCAAGGGCTGGGCGGAATCCGCCCAGACCTTGGACACAGTGATTTGCACTTTGCACTTAGCCATTTTTTAGTTCAGGGGCAGAGAATTACTTATACTTTAAGTTATATTTGTATAAATACCTTCCAGGATGTTTGAGATAGGTTTCAGCTTCATAGGAGTTAAGGTGCAGATTCTAGATTTTGGGGTTTTTAAAAATATTTCAGGACTTAGCCAAATTTCAGGATTCAGCACGCCTTTAGCAAAGCTACCTCCCACAATCTATTTCGACTTTCTAAGATCGAATTGAAGTTGGAACCAGGATTCTCAGAGGGTTTAGACTTGTTTCATCACGAATCCTTTGGTTTTATCCTATATTCCGGAAGGATTTAGCACAACTCTCGCCCATGTCCCAGACAGACTTGACTTCTCAGCAGGCCAAAATTGCCCAAAACCAACTCCCAAACTTCGCTCGCCAGACCAAGGGGCTTGAAAACTGTCGCCCACAAAGACTACCTAAGACCACTACTCCTACTGCTTGCAAAAGAGGGGGTCCCCATTTACAATGGGGCGATGCTGTGAAAACCTCACAACAGGGTTATTATCACAAGATTCAACACAAATGACGTGACAAGCTTGGCACATAGCTTGTTTCTTAATATGGACATACAACGTAATGCCTTGGGCAGGAAGGTTATTTCTGCACCAACTATGTACAACCAACTCATATGCTAACTCTTTCTAATCACTAAGATCCCAATGGGGGTAACGTGAGACCATATGGAGATTAATATGAGTACATATAAAACGATAATCAACTTATTGGTAGCTAGCAGACCAAATTACAGACAATATCAAATTCAAATTCATTCTCTGAAGCAGAAATTCAAAAAATGAGCAAGAAAACCTTTTTTCAAAAACAATACTCCTTATATAACATTTTCAAGAGAAAATAATATAATATTATATTCTTTTATTTTACTTTTCACTCGAAATTATAAAATATAAAAGTGTACTTTTAAAGACTCACTTTTAGAACCTTGGGCCTAGCAACACTTTTTGACTCACTTCTAACAACCTTTTTATTTAATTAAATTTAAGTTCTACATTTAAAATAAAATGTGAATTTACTTTTCGACATATTTAATTAATTCCCTTTCTATCAACCTATTAACCTACTGGAAAACTTGAGAAACAGTAAACTAAGGGCTTCCACTAGTTTTACACAACAGAATGGTACATGAAATAGAACATTTCTGAAAACAGACTTATAGGAAAACAATCTTGTCAACTCTAAGAGATAATAGAGGACAAGACTCAAAATCAAGTTAAACAAAGGAGGAAGCAAGCGACAAAAACTCTACATGCCCATGTATCCCTAAATTCCTGTTTTGGAGAAATAAAGATCCCATAAGTTATTGCAATGTCTGAAACACCTGGATTTTCTATATCACTTAAAGTTAAGATACCACTAACAGCTGGAAACTGAAAAAGTTTCATGTTATCTTGCCATTATTTCAATTTGTGTATTCAAGTATTGGTGAGGCATATTAAACATGCCACATGATATACCCTTGTCTTTTAAGATATTATTGCATAGCCCAATCGGCAATTCTGTTCCTTCATTGGCATCAACAATGAGGATAACATGAACTAAAAGTAAATCTGAATGTTTTATAAGTAACTATTTCCACTCGGAATTAGCTTGCAGACATTTTCCACCATTAGAAAATGAAGCTTTTGTGAAATGTCAATAGAAAAATCAAAATAGTAAAGGAAATGAGTTCGAGTTATTCCCCTACCTTCAAAAACCCTAGCTCCAAGATAAATCCCATAATCATTGGTATTGCAGTAAATACACCAATTTGGAATAGGAACTGTGTGTTTAGTGCAGCTTCCAGTGCAAGATTGTTCTTAGTTTGACTCACAATAGATCCACCGACACCAGAAAGAGCCTGCCAAAATAAGTTTCTGAAAATCTGAGTCATTCCAAAGATCAATCTGACCATAAAAAATAACTTTTTCTCATTATATAATACAATTAATTAAATTTTATCATTCATGGTAAAGAAAAACAGTTTGTTGCAAATGGTAAGCATTATACGCATAGCAGAGAAAAACAAAGAACAAATTCATTTCCATCACCACTTTTCAAAATTGACATGAAATTTTTCACAGTGCATTGATCAGTAAAACTTCCAAAACATTCATTGTTCTAGAAAGAGAAGTGTTAAATTGTTGGTAAAGAGTAACGTACCAGGTATGCTCTACCATAAAGGAACACATATACAGTCAAAACTGTAATCTACATTACAAATAAGAGACAACCCCACATTAAATTTGAAACAGAAATAGCTATTCCATAAGAATCTACAAAAAGAACACAAATTAAACTTTACAACAAACATTAAAAAAGAAGAAAAGGCTCACCATTGTACAAAAATAAAAGCCAACCGTAGTGAAGTAAAATGATAACATCCTAAAGAAATCAAAAATTTGTCCAAGTCTAAAAACATCTCTGCTCAGAACTTGTTCGCCATTTCCACTTGCAACTTTTCCCTCAAACATTGCAATCTGATTAAGCCCCACATCACGTCCCTTTCCAACCTGTTATTAAATGCTCATGATTCATTACTTCAAAAATGATACATAAACTCTCATATCATGTGAGAAAGTAGATGCTAAACATCAATATACCTGAATGTATTCATGATGAGTTATATTGCCTTGTCGTAATGTAGAGTTGAATCCTGCATGTGTCAGACATTCAAATTAAAGCGACTCCAGATCTCTTCACATGCATGTACTAGCATATATAGACCAATTTTAAAAATTTAAAGACCACATAGATGATTAGATGACTGCGTTAGTTGCATGAAACAATGGGAGATGTACTGATTGGACTAAAGATTGAAAGTTCCTGTTTAATATTTTGATTCCTAATATTATCATCATTACATTATGCTGCAATATGTAACACTTCATAAAAACTGATTCTTACCATAGTCATAGACCATAGTAGAAAGAATCTTTTGGGGGAAAAATCAGCAAACCAAAACTATCCTATCTTTTCAAAACGAAAATGGGATTCCAACTGTTAATGTCTGTAGCTTCAGTCGTATGATCATTTAGAATACATATAATACTTAGATATTGATTAATAATAATATATTGTATTTGTATATATATATATGACATATGTTATATTATATATATTATTAATTATGCAAACTTATATTATTCTAATATATGATTGACTAATGAAACATTATAATATTATAATGAATAGACATGTCCCATGAAGGGATGTGTCTCTCCTAGACTCATCCTCAATATAAATGCAAGAAAGATTGCTGCATTTGAAACACACAGAAAATATTAGAGAGTGCTATTACATTTGCAGCGATCTTAAGAACTTTAATATGGTATCAAAGCAGGTGACAATCCTGAGAGATAAAATTGAAATTGAAGATCATATGGTGCATTAAACTCTGTGTAATTCTGAGTTCATTGAGTTTTGTAAATCTGCAGCAATACTAAAGGAGCTCTTCGTATGATGTGATACTATCATTCATTGTTGTTATATCAGATTGTAATTGGTTCTTTTATGGCATTTCATTTCTAATTACGGGTAGTAATTATGGAGCTTATAAAGATTAATATTGGATTTCGACTGCTGCTATTTATTCCTGAGTGAACAATAAAAGTTTGCAATGAGAAGTAATGAAGTATGTATCACTCCGTATATGAAGAGTTCTAGCCTCTACGATAACAATATTGTCGATGATTCAACTTCATCATTCTATAATATCATTTCTAAGGATGCAGTAGATATATGATGTCGTATATCCAGAACTCAATGTGAGATCAAATCTTTGAAGAGGTGAATTTTGGCACGGAGCTCGCCTAAATATAGAATCGTTTGCTTGCTGCGGAATCCAAACGCCTAATCATGTGAAAGTGACGACATGTATTTCAAAAGGATACCGCATGAGCCCATTGATATTATCAGTGTCGCGGTTTGGATAGACAAGGTCGTTGCAGAAGACCACGGGTTGCCAGTGACGAACCGCTGGAATTCTTTGTGAGGCCACTATCTTGTAAATTGTGGAGAGATCTTGTATTGGGCGCTTGGGCAATGTTTACATGCGTGTGTCTACACCGTGCACTCAGGAGGCTACCACTAATACACTACCATAGTGGTTCATGGTTGATGATCCTAGAAATCACCGATGCTCTATGACTCTCATAACAGCGAAGAATCAATTGTTGGAAATTGTTGTACGTTGTACCGCTGGCGTACTCCTAGGAGGCCTGCAACGTGGTAGCAAAGGTGTCGCAATGAAGGCACACTACCGCAGTCAAGATGCACTGTCGCGAAAAGGGGGGAACAGTCCACAGAGTTTTGAATCTGCATTGAAAAGATAAAAATACACTAAGCAGAGTCCGTGGGAGGGTTGCACAGGACCCACGTGGCTGATTAGGGGTAGTCTAGATCTATCGTGTGAGGTCGCCCTTTGCTGGAAACATTGGCTTGCGTGTTTTGACCACGTGGGCCTCTACCTGTGCCACGAGACTATTAACGACATTAATATAGCTTTAGGTGATTTATCAAGTGCAAGAACATTCGACTTGGCCAAGCTACATTGTTCGAAGACCATATAACCAATTTTTAGAGCCAATATCAAATTGATATTTATTTTTGCTTCCGCATGGCAATCAAATTGGGATTGACCATAAATTTTTGTAAGCTAATAACTGGTACAAGTTCACAGAAGAGAAGTGAGAAGACTTTTTTATAGATAAAGAAATTGTGAATGATGGAGTCCACCTTGGGTCGCTCAGTACATGAAGATTGGTGATGGGGAGTGTATCAATGGGAAATAAATATATTCATATAATGATGTATTCATTGCAACAAGTTATTGTCATGATCGTTGGAGGCTGACTCTTCCTTGTCAAGAGTGTCGGTTTCTGCCCTATTACGGAAGATGGATCATTACAGATCTGGGAAGTGTTATGTTTGATCTGAAGATGAAGATTGCATGCTCAATCTCGGACTAATTGTAGTGAGAGTTATAGCTTCATTAATCTCTTGTATAGTTGGCAGCTATCAGAAGTTCAACATGGAAGATATCAGCTTGAAACTACCGAAGGGTTGGAAGTCATTTTGACTTGGAACTTAGAGTAGCTGGTATTAACCTGAACTAAAGCACACACTATCTTGCAGCACCTAAGTGAAGCTTTCCATTGTTGGAAGGAAAACATACCGTGGAAGGTACCGAGCTTGCCAGTGCCTATTGAGAATATGATTCTTTGTTATGTTAAATCTAAAGAAGATTGGTGGACTAATGTTGCACACTACAAATGTGAATGTATTTGGCATGGTGAAACTTTGGACAAGACGGTTTGTTGTAATCAGCCCAATCCCTGAAAAGGACATACCTCACCGAGTGTTAAAAATTTAGATGCATTCTTGTCACCAATCGCTGCAAAGAAGACAAGGGAGACTCACTTTAGTGGAAAAAGCTGCCAGAGGGCAGCAATATTTGACTATAAGAGATACGTATTACCCTTGAATAATGTTCATGAATTTTAGAGTCATTAATTCATGCTATAACATTGTGATAATAAATATTTAATGCTTCTATCTTTGGTATTTCCCTTGGGGATAGTTAATATTATGAACTATTTGAAATCTCTCTTTGAAATGATTTTAGGACGAATCAACAAGCATAAGAGATTGCATTCAAGGAAAAATAGGTTGATGCTTGCGGTCATGGGACTGAGCTGATGGCTGTAAATATTTCTTCGAAGAGTAGAATATAACATTTAGAGGGAGTCTGCAAAACCTTCCGAAGAAATCTGACATTTCATCTAAGGCAACCTTGGATGAGAAGGTCAAGAGGTTAATGCATGTACTTGGAGCTTCAGATGGATGCCAGATTATCATGAATGTTTCGTGTTGCCAAGCTTGGGTATAAATCCACAGTTTATTACATTCACTCATGTTACTATGGAATCAGACAAGTACATTTGTGTACGAGAAACAACTCCTATGAATAATGTTATGATCAAAACTTCAACATGATCATGTACCAAATGATGAGAGTCTCTTGGAGGAAGATATTTTCATGATTGGGGCCTTGTATGTTTTCGTAACAGAGGGAGCTACTAGAGGATTCCCCAATATTGATTTTCAAGGATCTTAATCATTTTGATTTAGAAGGGCAGGCCATATCAAGATGGTTTTCCTAGTAACCAAGAAACTATAAAAATCCAAAGGATTGCGATTCAAAAGATGCAGTTCCATGTATGTGGGCTAGAAGGCTTTTATGCAGATATATAGGTCATGATATTCCGAGATAGATGGATCATTTGTTGGATCAAAGGGCATTCAAGAAAAGAGCTTCATGCAGACTAAAGAACAAAGACACGACTTGCTCGCAGAAGGTTGATATTAGATTCAGAGGGAGTTTGATAGTTCATCTAAAAACAACCTTGGACGAGGAGGTCATGAGGTTGCTGCAAGACCTTAAAATTTAAAGGGAGCATCTAGAGGATCTGATTCATTCTGATCTCCAAGGAATTTGGTTATATTGGTTCAGAGGGAGTCAACAATAAAAATGGTTTTTGCAGTTAGAGGACTATGATCATGAGATTGAGTCCCATGTGTGTTGGCTGAAATGCCTTTATGCTAAACTCCTACATAACTTGGGGTTCACCAAGAGTGTTGCAAACTATACAAGAGATATAGTGCATAAGTATGCTATTAGAGGTACATTATCACTACAGAACAGATGGTTGATATTCTCACCAAGTCTCTTGCTAGAGAGAAGGTTGTATACTTTCGAGATAAACTTGGTATGTTGGAGAATGAAGCCTTAGATGAAAAGGAGTTTCAACATCTATGATCTATTATTTTGTATGTTATTGCACTCTTCTCTTTGAGAGAGAAGTCTACGGTGAAAGCCCTTGTTTCCACCCTCCGGGATGAGCCATGGTGGATCCACTCTCTGAGATGAGTCAAGGTGGATGTCATGTGTGTGACTCCATGACTTTATGGGCCCACCCATCTTGTGTACATTTCTGAGAGGTGACGACTTCTTAGACAATGAACACTTGTATTTGATGTTACAAGGTGATGATCTTGTAATGGAGATTCGTTATGGTAGACATTTTAATATGTTAGTGAACATACCATAATAGGGTTATATGTAAGGGGAATGTAATGTTCTCTAATTATTATATCCTTGTATCACGATCTAAGGTGATATGAAAATCAAGTATCACGATCTAAGGTGATTCCTCATATGGAGATTCGTTATGGTAGACATTTTGCTATGTCAGTGCACATACCATAATAGGGTTATATGTAAGGGGAATATAATGTTCTATAATTACTATATCCTTGTATCACGATCTGAGGTGATATGAAAATCAGGTATCACGTTCTAAGGTGAACGTGTTCGGTGATATGTAAAAGTTGGTATCACATGTTAGATGATCCTTCATATCACAAATTATGTAATTTCTTTGTATCGATATGGATCATATTAGGATCCTTTTGAACTTAGTATTACACATTGACTGGACCATATGAGAAATGTCACGTAGTGGCATATCTCTACGTAAACTTAGTATCCATATGGTAGACATCATGAGACGTAATTTCATTACACATATCATGGATATTTATGAGCTATGGTGAATATCATGTGACTTGATATTCCTGCATATACCATATCTCCTGATATCATAGTGAGGTGATATCTTCTCTCTTTCAAAATTAATGGATTTATTACCTTGATGGATTTTATCTTCTCTAGCTAAGAGGGAGTGTTGATGTTTTGTGTAGCTACGGTGAGGGTCATATGTGTTGACAAGGGAGACCACTACACATTCTGTTTGATCATCCTTTCTAGCTAAGAGGGAGTGTTAATGTCTGTAGCTTCAGTCATATGATCATTAAGAATACATATAATACTTAGATATTGATTAATAATAATATATTGTATTTGTATATATATGACACACATATATATATATGTTATATTATATATATTATTAATTATGCAAACTTATATTATTCTAATATATGATTGATTAATGAAACATTATAATATTATAATGAATAGACATGTCCCATGAAGGGACATGTCTCTCCTAGCCTCATCCTCAATATAAATGCAAGAAAGATTGCTGCATTTGAAACACACAGAACATTAGAGAGTGCTATTACATTTGCAACGATCTTAAGAACTTTAATACCAACAATGGGAAAATTGGAAAAAATCTGATCTTTAAAAAATGTTAAAAAATACAAGAAAAGGAGAAAAAACTGATGTTTTTTTAAATTTAAAGGCATCTCAATAGCATAGAAATATAGAGTAAATAAAATTGTGAGTTTAGCCCATCAATTGTCAAATATATTTTTTGTCATTTATGTTCATATCACTGATTACATTGCATTTCATAATGTATAATTCATGGTGCATAGAGAATAGCTATAGGCTAATAGCTTTCAAAATTTCAATCAAAATCAGTGTCCATGGGGATGTGTTCCCTCCTCAAAATCCCCACATTACCAAGATTGAGACATCCACCCACTGTCCCACCACAGCGGCCTAAGTTTCAAGAACATTTTTGGGTTGTCTCGCTCTAAATGGGATGTTTCCATGACGTCCCCCTTATTTTCTTGAGAGAGACTTCTAGGCTCTCTGAGACATCTCTGAGTCATCTAGTTGGCTCTCATGAGTCTCCAAAACATCTGAGATGCCCAAGCATCCTCCACTACCGAAAGCTACAATACATAAATTTTATGAACAAAAATAAATAAATAAAGATGTGTGACACAAGCCCTCACACAAAACCCTACATACTCACAAAAAACCCAAAAATAAGCATATAAGCCTCATTCCAACTCACATCTGAGCTTTCACAAAAAAGCTGAAAGTTGAAACAGCCAGTTATGAGAGTACAAAAATTTGCAGGCAAAGTAATTAAGATTGAGGAATAGTGAGAGGAACAGCAAGAAGAAGATTGACGCCGATTCACAGTTGAATCAAAGGCTTCAAAACATTATTCAAGCCTCGAGGTAGGCTTCTTTTATGACTTTTCTTTTCTTTTTCTTTTTCTTTTTCTGCCATTTTCAATTTAGTAACTAATTAGTCATTACAAATTTTAGTTGAGAAATTTTAAATTTAGCAACTTACTTAGAGATTTACCATTTACATTGTTGAAAATTCCAATTTACATCAATTTTATTAGTTTTACAAATGAATAAAATCATGTTTTGATTTTTTTATTTTATAACAGCAATATTTATTTCATAGATGTTCATTTTTTGTCAAATTAGGATTTCAAATTTTGTGTATCCTCTACTTCTGCACTTCATGTGACCTGAAATAAGAAAAACAAAAGTGAAATCCTTGTTTGCCAAAGGTTAATAACAACGATTCCTATTTTTGAGTCCTCTATTTATTTGTTTCGTGCAACCTAAAGTAAGAAAAACAAAAATAAAATCCTCGTGTCTTAATCCCTTGTGGTATGCATGATTTGAAATTTAACTTTTTTATAAGATTTATATTGCTTATTACAATGTCATTATGAGTTCTCACAACATGAGTGAGGATGAGGTTGAGCCTCTAGAAGTTGATGAGTTTGAAACTGAATCAGATTATGCACCCAATAAAAGCATAGAAGTAGATAGGGATGAAGCCAGTAATTCCATTGGGAATACAAATGTTAGTTGTCCTTCCGAAATGCTACAAAAATATGTTACAGGTCCTTTCAACTCTAAGTTCACAATTAGCAACTGAATTACAAAAAAAGCTTGGGGCATCTAGGTGCACTAAGTCCTGGAAGTGGCACTTTTGTAAGCTTGAATTTTAGGACAACATCACCAAAGTTAATCCCCACCTCTTTCATTGCTAAGGCAAAAGTGTAGATGCATGTGAAAAGTTCACACAAAACCTAAAATATAGGACTAAGATAGCAAAAATGGGGAGCAGTAGTGAAGAAAAACCACCTACATATAATTCTTTTCCATTAAGGGGAACAGGTCATCAACGCTTTGCTTCTACTACTTTGCAAAGGCCACATGCACATTTCCAATTTCTTCTAGTTCTGGGTCCACAGAGTCTGTCAGGAAATGTAGGGTGAATAATAATGCCCCATACCCTCTAGCAAATTCATTCAATGTGCAATTAAAGGATAATGTAGATAATGTCATTGACAAATTCTTCTTTGCCAGTGGCATTCCATTTCAAGTGGGTTCCTCTGCTTATTATTAGGAGGCTATCACAATGATAATAAGGCCGAGACCATAATATCTACCACCAGGCAAGACTAACTGAAGGACACCAATCATAGATGAGAATTATTCCAAGATTAATATTTTAACGGAGAAAATTAATGAATTCTAGATCACAAGTGGATACAACATAGTCATGCATAGGTAGACAAACATTAAGCACCATCCACACACAAATCTCATGGTTACAGAGGGATCTTATTTCCTTATGGTTGTTGATTGATCAGGGCATCACAAAGATGTTGATTATCAACTACAGATCCTTAAAGATACTCTAAAGGAGGTTGGACCACAAAATGTGGTGCACATAGTAGTAGATGCAACCCATGTGTTCATAGTTGTCGGGGAGTTAACTTGCACATCCTTCAAACATATTTGGTGGACTCCTTGTTGGGAGTGTGCCATGAATAATGCACTCAAGGACAGGATAAATCAGTTGGATCAAAACAATTATTAGTGACGCTAAAGATGTGTAGTTGTTTAACTGCATCCGCCACACTTCACATGCATTCTTTAAGGCCACCTCCAAAAAAGCAATTCTTGAAACTTGTAAAGCCTTGAAATGCATCATATTTCATTCTCTTGGATTTGATGGTTTGAGTTGCAGAGGCATTGCAACTAATGGCTATGTAAACATAATGGAATCGGTCGCCTAAATCAAAGATAGAAGAATGGAAGAGTGTGAAGAATGTAGTAAAAAGTGATGTTTTTTAGAATAATTCAAAATATATTGTCTCCATCATTACTCCAATCTTGAAAGTGATTAGATATGGGGATGCTAATGCACTTAGCCTTGGAGACTTCTATGATTTAAATGGTACTTGTCCTCAATTTCGTATTCGCAAAATTGGACAACCCTATGGAAAATTTCATAGTTTAAACTCTCAAAAGGCAATTTCATAGTTGTTTGGTTTGTTTTTTTGGTTTTCTTTTCGCCCTAGGATTGTTGCATTTTGAATTCCGATTGTTTCAAGCTATCTTACGCCTCAATCGGAGTTGTAGTTCAAGAGATATAGAAAAATTAATTACACTACAGGTGGCCTTTTTAAGCCTGACTACATGTGTTTATTTTTTGCTTAAAATCTTGATTAAGTGGGCTTTTTGCCAGTCATTACATGTCATCAAGGGTGTCATTTGCTTGCAATTTGGAATTAAAAGTCCACCATTGCATATTCACAAGGGAATATATGATTTCTAAAGAGATTATAAAGCATTGGTGGGCTTTTTGAGCTTCATTACATGTTTTCTCTTTAAAAGTTTAAATGCTTGTAAGTGTACGTGAGAATCCTATCATTATCTATAGGTGGTAATCTTTAAAGATATTACAAGATGTTCTTGACTTGCGAAAGTCTATTTAAACCCCATCATTGACTTTCATAAGTAAGGCTGGCGATTTTTGCTAGTATTAGATATGCAAAGCTTGTATTTAGTCTTTAAAATAATTTGTAGCACCTCAAAATCCCGTCATCATCTATTATAAAGCTAAGTAGTCAATCCTGATTCTGGCTTGGATTCGGATCTGGATTTGGATTTGGGGATTCGGCAAAAAAAATTTGGGCCAGATATTGATTCCACGGGTATATATATAGTCATTTTTGAAAAATATATATATTATATATGTATGTATATTCATAGATTCCATACATGTAACATGTCAATGCTCATTCATAATTAGTTCAAAACTTCAAAGTTCAAACATATAATGATAATAATAAGAAGTTAGAGGTGTGATTCTCATAAAATGATAAATCCATAATTGTCAATAGATTATTATATCAGATTCATACTTTGCAAAAGTCTCAAAATGTCATTACATGCAGAAAATTTAAATCACAAGCCTTATTCAATACTTAAAAATTAAAACAGTAAACTTAATATCCAATTCCATATTCTTCTTCATCATCTTCATCGGAATCAAGGTGAAATGCTACAGTTGTAGAACAAAACCAAAATGGTGAAAACTGGTAGAGAGATGAATGAATGACCATCAAATGACTTTAGGCAACTATAATGGGTCGAATTAGGGTTTAGAAAGGTCATATTAGGGTTGCGTTTGACTTTATTTTAAAATAAAAATAAACAAAGTGGGCCCATTTTTTAGACGCCCAGAATCACAGATTCTTGTGGATCTTCCTGGATTCCACCCGGATTCTGGCAGGATTCTAGAATGGAATCCAGATTCTCTATGGATTCCTCAATGAGGAATCCACAGAGAATCCGGAT
Organism: Thuja plicata; assembly: GCA_018584345.1. Lineage (NCBI taxonomy): Eukaryota > Viridiplantae > Streptophyta > Pinopsida > Cupressales > Cupressaceae > Thuja > Thuja plicata. The sequence goes on along the minus strand of MU225962.1, from coordinate 514,800 downwards.
TCCATTCCGAAATCCTGTCGGAATCCAGATCCGGAACGCACTGGAATCAAGATTCGGGGCTTACCAGAGAGATCCAGCATCTTAGTTATAAAGCATAGGCGGCGATTTTAGGAGTCATTACATGTATGTAATGACTTGTAAATGCTTTTACAAAGCTCGTTATTATGCAGAGCGGTGTTCTAAAGCTTGTGTATATGTTACAAGACATATATTGTTTTCTCAAAAGCTAGTCGTCATCAATCGCGGGAAATTTAGATGTGTTTCATATGCAAAAGCCCGTTATTATCTGAAAACGGTGATTTGGGTGAGCATTACATTTATGAAAGTAGTGTTTTAAATATGCTAATGAGTTTCTTAAGCCCGTCGACGACCTGTGGAGGAAAAATAATGTTGCATGTGGCTTGCAAAAGCCCGTTTGCATATTTTCCTTAGTATTTTTGTTTGCAAAGTCTTCTTGAAAGCCCATATAGGGCATAGATAAATGTTTTTAAGAGGGAAGAACAGATTTGAACTTGCATTTGATGATGCAAAGCTGTCATTACAATGGACGGCAATTTGTGCTTGCTTATTCAATAAAAATCCCGTGATTGCTTCTACAAGCCTGCTTTTATGTATTGAGAGCATTTTTGGCACTTGCATCGTGCCTTAAGAAACCCGTCAAGGGCATTTAAAGGAGCTGCTAATTATCTTGCACTTGTATCATGCTATCTAAAACCCGTCTAGGGCACAAAAACAGATTTTTCGGAGCAATGGTTTGTTTTAATTTGCAACAGCAAGTCTAAGATCCGTCCAAGACAAGAAACAAGAGTTTGCAATTTGCAATGCATAAACAAAAACATGTTTGTCCTCTATAGACGTCGTTTTTAACATTCTTTTGCAATTTGGTTTGCAATGACATCTTCAAACCATGTTCTGTAAGTTTGAACCAGTCTTTTGTAGTGCATTTCTCAAGGATTTTGGTTTCCATTTTGTGCCATTTGTCAAAGAACTTTCCAGATCTGCAAAAAGCATTGATGGTGACATGATTGTGTTTGTTTTTTACATGTCTTCAAAAACTCCCATGTAGAGTCATGTTTTGAAGGATTCCTTTTCAGATTTCAGTTCTTCCGTCGGTTTTGCAAAAATGAGTAGATCAAAGACATGTTTTGGTACAATTAAAACAAAGTGTATTTGCTGGTTGTGTATAATAGAAGACTTTGAAAGGGGCATTCATTTCTTCTTTATGAGAGATGATATCCAAGCATAAAAGACGGTGCTGCCATTAGAGAGATGTCAAGTTGGTTTGAAGAACAATGATCAAGTTGGTTTTGAAGATGCTTTGATTGCTCGAGTGTTCTCATGGTTTCTCTCGGATGTCCAATAATGTGATAGTAAACATGAAAATGCAGATTGGTTGCTTAAAATGTTCTCGGTGACTCTCTTCGCTATTCATGCAAATGACAAAAAGAAGCATAGAGATTGGTCCTATGACAATTCAAGCAAAGCTCAAATGGCAGCTAATGCAAGCGGGAAGGTTTTGTTTCTTAAAAATGTTTTCATACTTCAAGCTTTTCACCCCAATTTCACCAAGAGAATTTCCCCATAAAAGCTCATTGTAAATTCGATTACAAGAAGCATGTGATCTTCCCAAAATGAGGTTCTTCCCAAAAAAAGTTGCACTTGATCTTCCCAAACTTGGTTCTTCCCATGGCATGTATGGACTTCCTATGATCTTCCCAAATTGGTAATGGGTTTTCCAAGACCAGAATTATATTTTACACTTGTAAAACATAGAGTACTTTCCCCATGTATGCAAAGTGCAATAAGTTCTTCCTATTTGTGAAAGTTCTTCCCATGTTCTTCCTCACTAGCAACGTACTTCCCAAATTTTGATATTCACTTTTGGTATCATTTTGAAACCATTCAAAGAAAGAGATGAGAGATGAAATGTTTGCGGGCATAGAATACTTTCAAGACTGAAATAGTTATGAAAATATGTTTTTCCTAATAATGGCCACTATGATGCAGAACAATCAAGGATGCAAGTTCCTATTCAAATTCAAGATGCTTCCACCAAACCTGAACACATCAATCATGGAGCATCCTGTAGCAGCATGAAGAGCGACAAAGGATGATGTAATAGGAGTTGTTTCTTGTCAAACACTTAATTGATTTTCATTATGCAATTTGTTTTTGACAGATTACATGTAATGTAGAAACAAGATAGCTTTGCATGTGATAGTATCACCTGCAAAGCTATAACATGTAATCCAACTGCAGGTCAAGTTCGTTAGGACCTGCAGATTGTATAAGTCAAAGTTAGTTAGGGAATAGGGCAAAGTTTGTTGGGTTTCTCCCACCTTTTTCTCTCAGCACCTCACCTATAAATAAAGGAGGGTGCTCATTGTATTTTGGCATCTTTTGGCAATGAAAGAAACCTCGGCCAATTTGTATATGCACTCTAAGACTTTGAGCTTAGATGTAAATTGAATTGTTTAAAATAAAAGAGGCAGGTTGTTTTCAGACTTTGTGCCAATCAAAATTGTTGTGACAACATTTTCTTGACTTGATTGTGAGTTGTAGTGCTTTGTTCAAGAGGGATTTGGATTCAATCTTGCAGACTTTGAGCTTCATATTGGGTTAGAGATATAATTTGATTTCAGGTTTGATCTTGAAGACTTTGGGCTTCGTATCAAATCTGAAATTAACATAGGACGCTCAAGCAAGAGAAAGCTTGCAAACTTTGTGCTAATTCGTTTTCTTTGTTTGTGCATGCAAGGTGAAATACGTGTGTGAGACTTTGAGCTGCACATGTGTTTCATTCTTGTCTCAAAATCTCATAAGGAGCCATGGAAAGGCTTTGAGCTTTCATGAGCTTCTTGGTTACATAAAGTGTTGGTACGTTGAAGATTATTCTTACGTCTAATCTTCTGTTTATCTGAATTATTGCTCCAACAAATGCTTTGTAAGTGAAATACGCTATTGTTTTAAGATTGTATTGTAATAGTAACATCTATTCTGAAATAAGAGAATAGGACGAGTGTCCTGCACTGATCCAACGTAGTGTGAATCAGTAGTTAAGTGTTTTGTTGATTCTAGTAGCAATAAGAGGGGGGAGCCAACCCTGAGAAGTAGGAGAAACTGTGGCTCACATGATGTGGTCGGAACCACTATTTTGCAATTGATCCTTAAAAACTGTCAATTGCAAACTATCCACAGTTTTGTAAGTTGTAGGAGAAACTGTGGCTCACATGATGTGGTCGGAACCACTATTTTGCAATTGATCCTTAAAAACTGTCAGTTGCAAACTATCCACAGTTTTGTAAGTTGTGGTCACAATGACTTACAAAATTGCCACCCAACAGTACTATGCTTGACCAAATGAAGGATGTTTTGTAATAGAACAACCCCACATTACAATTCTAGGACAAACATATTCAACCAATCATTCATCGCAGAGGGAAGAAGCCCAATACTCCCTTGCACATGGCTGCCTATGCCTTCAACCTGAAGTGGTACGAGCACAGGCCTAATAGTTACACATATACAAGATGCAAAGGTGAATCCAAGGTTTATTAAGAACATTTGAAAAATGTATGATTATACAAAGGCTAGCATCATTCATACTAAAGGGAGAAAATTTGCCTCTTAAGGAATATCCTAAAGAGACCAACATAGATATGGAGACAATGGCACAAGAGGACCCAATTTTTTCATGGATTATGCATGGGCCTACTTCTTTGACTACCTCTCTATCCATTTGTTGCTATCCCAAATTTCTATTACTTTTGTTGTTGAGAGGAAAAGTTGTTAAAATTGCATTAAAAGTCAGTTTTCAGCACTTAGTTGAGCACTCCCAAAACACCACATTGATCAAATATTTCTGGCAAGATTTAATACAGATCATGAAAATTAAGTTATTGACTTTTGTTCCTTTGTGTTTCATTTTTCCATTGCATAGAAAAGTTGGGGGCAATTCAATTTGAAAATTGGCAAAAGATATTTGTTCGAGAGACCAAAATGGTGTTCAATCACCCTTTTAAAAAACATTAAATCATTAAAAAATCTGTTCCTCAATTTATTTTCAAACAGAAATTGGTATTTAAATGAGAAAGAGAATGTGCAATTCTGAAAAAGAATGAAAGAAAGGTAAGGGAGTGGGAGGTGAAGAGAAGGAGGCACTCATTTTGGGCTTTAAAAAATACAAAAATTCAAAGACAAGGGGATTGCAATCAAAATATATACAGCAGCAAGGAGAATAAGAAAAAGGGAGAGAAGGTGCAGATTTGAAGATAGAGGAAGCTGCATAGAGTTGGGGAAGAAAATGGAAAGAAAAAGATGAATTGTGAGAGGGCTATGAGAAGCCAAGTTTGTAATGTTATTGCAGATTTGTAGTCTGTTATTTGACGTAATTGATTTGAAAGTTTGTTATCAATAAAATGAAGCATGCGTTTATTTTGCATTTAGTTGTGTTTGCGAGTTTTTGTTGTGAGCAGAGAGTTTCCTGCATCACTTTTTTCAAATGCCCTATGACCAGCCACTCCATACTTATCACAAGTGCTGACAAATCCTCTTACATAGTAACCTCTTCCTTTGATGATTCTCCTCTTCCTCTTATGTTTTAAATTTCTAATTATTATTTTCTTAGTGGATTTTCCTTCTTTCCCTTGTTATCCTCTACCACACTAGATTGCCCTCTTCCTCTAAAGAATCTTCCACCAAGTTCTTCAACATATTTCTTTCTGTATTTGGTTTGCATTTGCAATATAAGCGCACTGTCTAATCACGCAATTTCTCATTTATCATTACTAATAACGGCAGCTCTCTAATTTCCTGTTGTAGTGTATTTTCAAGATAATGTTTTTGGCAATACATACACACATTTGGCCCAAACACAAGAACAGCTCCCATTACATCATATGCAACCTTGCAATTTTACACACATTACTCCTGCCACCTTTCTCTACCAGCCACCATTAACAAAAGATGACTTATAGGAGCTTGGTTTGGGCTTCAAGCAACATGTTAATGATTTAAACACTGCTATATATATTCTTCAAACATATAAGGGCCTGAAATCTTTCTGTAGCACTCTCAAGTAAAGCAACTCAGCATAACCAACAAGATAACACTCACACACAACACAAAATGCGGAGAACTGAAAATATATAAACCACAAATGTTTTTTGGTGACACGGGATTTGCCTGCAAACCTGAATTTTCCAGCACCTATATATGCACACAATCAATAGTGAAAGTTCGTGATAATTGCTCCCTAAGGATTTGGAAAAGAATTGAAATGGTTAATATGAAGTATACAATCAGTGATCAGCAGTAGAAAACTAATAGTTTTGTCCACATAATGAACCTGCTGCTGTAGCAATTACAAAACAAACCACCATGAGAAACAGAATTGCTGCCTGAAAATAACCAATGGTTTCATTAAAAATGACAGAATTCAAAATTTTAAACAAACGGACGATTCTTCCACTTGCAATTCCTTTCTGGATCTTCCAGTGCACGAGGGAATGATCCAGGAGCTATAGAAAGGGTTGTTTGTCACGAATTTGATCATTCGAGACTAATATGAGTATTTAACTAATTAAAATAGCAGAATTCAGCTGATTGCAGTCATTTTGTGAGCCTCGCAGTGAGGAAAGGAAGAATCTTAGTTGCCTCTACTCTTGTACTTGTTCCTTCAGAGTAATAACAATTAGTTTAATGTACTATTTACACTACCAACCTGGCTTTTACTCTTTGGGGGTTTGTAAAGATAAATTGCTGATTGTTTCATGTTGAATATTTTCCAGTTTCAGTCTCTAATTCTCTATTTTGAACAACATTTAATTCTCTGAAGTGCTTTCATTTGCTTTTACAAGTAGAACAGTAGTTTGTTTCATATTCTAACGAATTCTACATTGTAAATTTTCAGAATTACAGATCAAAAATCGATGCAATAGTTTGTGTCAGCAAATGAGCTCAGAGAAACAATGGAGAACAAACTATGCAATGTTCAATGCAACTTTTCCACATTTATTACGACCACAATTCATTTAAACAAAAGAATACAAACTCCATAAAAATCAATACAAGATCCATGAATTTGATTTTGCTGTTGCAAAAGGAGCATCCTTAGTAGACAGAATCTCAAGGAATTGTAAAAATACCTGCAAAGATATCTTCACTTATATTGATTGTACGAGATGCCTTGCTTATGCCTCCTCTTGTAATATGGAAAATCCTGTCAAAGACATCCGGATGTCCATAATGCATGCGGACCCTGCAAAAAATGAAGTGGTCTATAAATCAAGTTCAGAGAACTAAAGCTTAGTGAAAATAAAAAAACAAATATACAAAAAGCCTATAGAACTACATCTGTAATGTTCAATATATAAACTTACTTCAGAGGATTTGCCAAAACACGCTGACCCAGAGTCACAAAGCTTGATTCTTGATTAGACATAAATGAAGCTAAAGATGATACACTGCATAAAAAATCAACAGACATAAGCTTGATCAATAGATAAAATTCAAAAATAATTAAGAAGAAATCATACCTTCCAGTGAAGACATGCTCCCGAACACCAAGAATAGTAGCAGGCCTAAGGCCATGATCAACAGTAAACTCTTCTAAGAGATTGCGAACTTTCAAAGCTTCTTCAAAGTAGTTGTCCTGCCAGAAATAATAATATTATTCCACATTACAATAAAAAGGACTAAAACAATACTCAGTTAGTATCTATAATCTAAAATAATAGAGAATTTATAACTAGCAAATCTCTCATAGAAAACTGCAATAAAAACATCTCCCAATAAAATTTTTGATTTCGAGAACATAACCTCACATTCTTGCATTCAGGGAAGCCATAACATTGTAGGCCTTTACCGTTGTAGCATTTTATTTTCTCTCCAAATCAATGTGATTTAAATAATAACTCAAGGTTACACTGGATGTATAATTATATTCCTTGGCCATATGAGGAGATTTTAAGCTCTGAAAATGCATGATATTGTTCAAGTTTAAGAAATACTAAGATAAGCATATTAGAAAGTTTTACATGTCACATTATAGTTTTAAATTATCTAAGATCATCCAAGGGAATCCACACCTCTCCATCCCCGTTTCAGACCATCCCTCACATCTCATTGCAGGAATACTTCAGTGATCAAGCTAATACAAAGCCCCATGCTTAAGCCATTAACATGTAACTTTTGGCCTCATACAAATGCTATTTTCATATGCCTAATTAATCATCATCACCAAGAGACATGATCTATCCCCTTGGCAGGCTATACCCTATAATATGTTGCCTTGATCAACATATAAATAATCTATCACCCTATTAATTTGTTCGCCTCTCAGATTATATATTCTATTTTATATTTCAATATAAAAATATATTATATAATTTCTATGTATACATAGTAGGCATACGACAGCTATGCACTTAGGGCCGGAGGTTGAACCAAAGTGAGGAAAGACAGTTACCAAATTATCCCATTACTCTCTGTGATACTACCAAATCCCAATGACAGATCTTCATATGTCTATTATTACTTTATTGACAAATTTACTTTTCAAGTAGCTCTCTTCCCCAAATGACTGACTCTCTTGTTCCAGTGATCATAGTTAGGTAGTGTTGTGCTATTCTTACACAAAACATAGTTGACAGAAAATATTAATAGTATTGTTGCCATTACGCAGGACTATCCATTTTCTCATAAGAATTAAAATTACGAACATGAACAGTTTACAAGAATTCTTAAAGTGTTGGTAGTGATTAAGAAAAATGAACACTATTTGGCTTACTCCTTGTGGCTTCGATTCTTTTTTCTTCATTGACAGATTTTATAATAAGGCCTACATGGGTAGCTCCAGTTGGACACATAAGTCTTTAAATGGTCATTGTTGCAATATCAAAATAGAGGTGATTAAGCATACTCTAGGAATGAAAAAAAATTAAATATTTTGATGCAACCTTATCATAGGCTTGTACTCAATTCTATCACATTACTCAGGGAGTTGTAACTTTATGCAACACTTGGAAAAGTATGAGATTTACTTGGCTTCCATGGTACATACTTAGACTTACTAAACTTTCTTTTATTTGGAAGATCTATATTACAAGTTCGTCGTCCTAAACATTGAGATCCAGATCCAATTTGAACTAGATCAAGATTCAAGGCTGATTCATCAGAGATTTTGCTAGGACTTGTGTAGAGGACTATCCATTCATCCCAAACAAACCCATGAAAAATCCATGTGAATCTTTTTGTACACAAATAAAACCCTCTTAGAAAACTGATTTATTTTTCCTAAATTGTTGTTTTTTCAATCAAATCCTTGCCCTTCTATGCCTTTCACCTAGCATATCCTCCTCAGGAAATTCTTGGCCATAGTTAGCCATTCCAATTGGCCATGATCCACCCAACCTTTCACTTTCAACAACAATGTCAAACAGAAGAAAGGCCTGATGCAAGTCACCTTTTTGGCCATATATATTTTGATTCAATTTTTGTTGTATGAGGTAATTTGAGGAGAACTAAAAGTGCACAAATTTCCTTCTCAAAAATATTGTATGGGACAGTATACATGCACAATATATGAATTTACGAATATTCCTTGCATGGTCTACACATGTTTTTATCCAAGGAAGTTTGCCAAGATCCTCCAATATGAGGTCAAAGAAATGAGCAAAATAAGGGGTCCAAAACAAGGTGGTGTGCCTGTCCATAAGAAGTTTACCTATAGCAACATAATTTGTTGCATTATCTATGACTACCTATACCATATTCTCCTCACCCACCTCTTCCAAAACTTCCTCCAAGACCTCACAAAGATCCTCAACATTTTTTGTTTTTTTTGAACTATCAACAGACTTCAAAAACATCGTGCCACCTCAAACAGAAAATAAAAAACTAAGAAAATAAAAAGTTAAAAAGCTAATCACTAAATCAATATTGAATATAGTTTACAAAGTAGTAAGTACAAGTTGTACAATTACTTGATGAGGAGAAAGAAAATTCAGCATTGTAATATTTCTTTAGTCGGTCCAACCATCAGTCATGATGGTGCAACCCTTCCTCCATAACTCACATTGCTCGGCAAACGTGACTTTGACATCAGCCACCTTTCAAGTCGAAATAGGACCTTTTAACTCCTCATCATTAGGGAACCCCGCACCACAAACAATAATAGCTTCTACCATAATTTGTCAATAAGGAGACCTAACACAAGTTAAACAAAAGAAGTATCAAGTTTTACTTTTAATTTTAAAAATTAAAATAATCAATGTGGCGTACTCTTGAAAGCAAGACATAGAAACCAAAATAATAATGAATATCTCGTTGCATGAAATGGAAGGTTGTTGTAGAACCAAAAATCTCCAATTGCAATTTTTGCAGCCTCATGCTTCTCCTTATTCCAACCTGTTGATGTGAGTTTTGTTCCACTACAACATATAGAATCAAATACTTAGTATTCCATGATAAAACACCAAATCTCCAATTCTCTTGAATAACGATGTTCATCTGCTAATCAATGTAGATGAATTGTGTGATCAAATGAGACAACGTCAAGGTTCCTTCTTAATCATGGACTTCACTCAGTTCTTTGATGTGATATGCTAGTTATCACAAAGGGACTTACCTTGTTCATTCAATGCATATCAATTGACTTTAACTTCTCACAAAACAACATCAAAGGGAAGGGTTTAGAAAGCTAATCTACTCCTAGAATGCAAGAAATTGTGGATGTCTTTGTGACTCTACTAGACTTAGTTTAGCCATCGACATCAACCAAGCTAGTGCAATCTCTTAAGGTAAATGTAAAATGTTCAAACTACCACCATTCCATTAACACCATCAATCGATGCATATCAATCTGATAGCAATAATCAAAGTTAAGTTCATATAAATGTCATTCGACCACGAAGGCAAACTTACAATCAGCAAGCTGCTAGTGGTTTGGCCCAAGCAAGTTTACCAAAGAAACATCCCAAATCACTTCCATTCAACTAAACTCTACTCCTAATCAACATGAAATGAAATCTACTTGATGAATTGAAGAAACCATGCAATACTTCAAAGCAACATTAACTAATCCACCATGAAAACAAACAATGAATCATTAATTACTTTGATAGCATTATGGCAACATTTCATCAAGTCTCCTACTCCACTCTCTAATACTAGCTAATTGACTAACTGTTACAAATGAGAAGACATTGGCCTTTTATAATTGCTCAATTGCAATGAAGGGCAAAGATCTATACAAGATCAAGGGCCAAGATTTATCCCTACAAACCCTAATTATGGTTGTCACACTGTCATCCAATTACATGAAGCACCAACCTATAGGCCAATAAGAAAATAACAATGCTTTTAAAATCCAATGAGAAAATTGTGCACTTGGCATAATATGATTGAATGTACTTGAACATGTGTAACCGGAATTTTCTGATTGGTAAAAGACAAGTGGGTGCCACCTCAACATCCTTATCTCACAGACTTGATCAATTCTTTGGTGATAAGAAAATATCTCTTGATACTCAACATTATCAAACCTTCAATTGTGATGGCATATTGCCAAATTGCTTCATCTTCTCAAATTTTCTCCATCTTCATCCTTGGAAATTTTCTCATTGCTATGATTTGAATTTGATTGTACTTGCAAACTTGAATCTTAAACTTCTTGAAGTGATGAAGTCTTCATGCACTTGGATCCTTCAAAGTAAACTTGGATTTCCGGAGGAAATTCAAGTTCCGGAAATCCAAGTTTATGATTTTTCCATCTCCTTGTTCTTCGTTTTATTGAACTCCATCTTGATCTCGATCTTGAATCTACTTTTTGATAATCTGATTTGAACCTCCTTCTTGTATGCACCCTAAAATGGTCGCCTAGACCGTGGGCCCCATTTATCATTTTCTCAATTTATCAAATCCCTAAATCAATATTTTCAAATATCAACAATATCAATTATATCAATTTCCTTGATCAAATCATAATCAATTCAATATTTCCTAAGGTTTAAGCCTTATTTAATTTAAAA
>MU225962.1:448381-493579 GCA_018584345.1 Thuja plicata | reverse complement strand
CTTCTATTTGATGATGTTATAGTGTGTTTAAGTTATATTCAATAAAGGGTGCATGAAATAAGTTTTAAATTGTTGAAATCTCTAAATTTTAAGGGTTTTTTAAATTTGCCGATTCATGGGCGATTCGCGATTCGATTCGGCCTTGCCGATTCCGAGACGATTCCGATTCTCGTTTCTTTGGTATATACACATACAAGTGTGTATCCATGTATACACATATACACACGTGTATATATATACACGTGTGTATACACATATACACACATTTATGTATATATATACACATATACACACATGTGTATATATACACATATACACACATACATGTGTGTGTATATACACACCATACATGCACACATACAAGTGTGTATCCATGTATACACATATACACACATGTGTATATACATACACACATTTGTGTATATATACACACGTGTGTATATATAGACATATACACACCATACATGTGTGTATATATACAGACATATACACACGTGTGTATATACGCACATATACACACACCATACATGTGTGTATATATACACATATACACACATACATGTATGTATATATACACACATGTATATACACACAATGCTTATATACACACGTGTGTATATACACACATGTATATATACATCCTTATAGCAATATAATATACATCTTTATAGTCACGGATCCCACGAAATATTAAATTTGGTTTTCTAAAAATTAGAATTCCCATTCCACTTATTTTGAAATTCCAATTCCACCTATTTAGGTAGAAGATGATATTCCTATTTTGGGTGCAAAATGAGAATTTTGGAATTCCAATTCCATTTTTTTCCAAGGACCCAAACATGGAATTTGGCATTATCCAGAATTAGATAATGCCAATTCCTGTCATATTCCAACAAACAAACGGGCCCTTTTATTGGCTTAATCCTCTCTTGGGCAAAAATTGATGGTGCTTGAGGATTTTGAAATCCTCTGGGGGTGGCGGATTCCGCCATCCCCCTTCCTTGTTTTCATTTTCAAACTTATTACTTACTCCTTTGATCCCACCAATGCTTTATTCCCCTTATCATTTTCATGACCTCTAATCTCCATTCTCCACTTGGTTGGATCTTCACCCTTCCTCTTTTGGTCTGATTTTACATCTTCTTGCCAGCGTTTTAACATTCCCATTTCATTTTCTCCTCATTGTGCAGCTTTGGAGATCAAAGATAAGTTTTAGCACTAAAAATCCCAAGCGGAATTCAAGGGTGCTTGAGGATTTTTCTCATTAGCTAGGTGGAACTTGAGGAGTTGGAGGATTTTGAATCCTTTCTTTCACTTTTTCAAACTTAGTTTCACTCCTTACCTTTTTCACCTCTTTATTTCATTCCTCATAATGCAAATTGGAGGGCTTAGTGCATGTTTTAGTCCTCATGAAGACAAGGCAGAATTCAGGGGTCTTTGAGGATTTTGAATCCTTTCTTCATTCAAACTCTAATCTTCTCTTGTTAAATTTGGCCAATACTGATCTGATTCCTCCAACTTTGTCAACATATTATCGTTTCTATGTCATTGATCTTCATTTTTGTGCAACCCTGGAAGCTTAGTTTATGTTTCCACCATCACCAATGCAAGGCAGAATTTAACGGTATGGGAGGATTCTAGAATCCTCAAGGGGAAAAATCCGCCTTCCCTTGAGGATTTTTTTTCATCACTTATCACCTTCTTCACCTCATCGAATTTACCCTTTACTCTCCATTTTCGAACTTATTCTTCTTCACAATGCAAATTGGAGGGGATTAGCTGAGTTTTTACCCCCTTTACACAACGTGGAAATAAGGGGCATGAGAGGATAATGAAATCCTTGGAGGATGGCGAAAACCGCCATCCTTAAAGGAATTTTGTTTTCACTTTCTTGATCTTTCATACCCTTTTTGCCTTCAAATTTCCATTACTTTGCCTTTGGTTGATCTAATCTTGACTTCGATTGAGTTATATTTCGATTTGCTCATATTCAAAGGGGGTGGAAATCTGGCCTCTCAAATGATTTGGGAATCCTAGGAAGTAGGCGAATTTCGCCACCTCCTGAGAATTTTTTCTTTGGTTCACAATGTTCCTCTCAAAACAGCATTTTATGCACTTTCCTTCACTTTATTTTCAACACTTCACACTTCAAACTTGTTTTTGCAACGGGCGGAATTTTGGGAGATGTGAGGAATATGGATTCTTCTGGGGCAGGCGGAATCTGCCTTGCTTGGAGGAGTTTTCCTCTTTGCAACTAGGTGTCCATACTTAGTCATTTTTTTCAGCTCAGAGGGCGGGAGGATTCATATAAAATATAACATTTAAGTATATGTTAAATTTTCAGCTATATTTTAAGTTATACTTTACTTTAAGCTATGTTACCCCAGGTTTTCGGGACGGGGGGACGTGGGGACGGGGAAACGGGTTTCCGGGATGGATTTTTTTCTCGGAGCAGGGGACGGCAGTGGGAACAGCTATATAAAAAATAGGGAAATTTTAAATATAAAGGGAAATTTTAAATATTCATATAAAAACATGGATAATGCATGCTTATATAAATTAATAAATTATAGAACCTTGACATATAATGTTTGTGTTAAATAATTTAACTTTACAGTTCACATGAGAGTGGAAATCAAACAAATTATCAAAACTGAAACATTAATTTTATGGGACAGCCAAGGGAAAGGTTTTCGGAAGTTTCCGAGTTTTCGGGACATCTCGGAAACAGGGACGAGTCAATTTTTGCCGGAAATGCGTCCCCGGGTAACATAGACTTTAAGTTATATTTTATATAAATGATGTCAAGATGTTTGAGATAGGTTTCAATTTCACAGGAGTTATAATAAAAATTCTAGATTTTGGAACTTTTTAAAATTTCCAGACTTAGCCAAATTCCAGGATTCAACGCACCTTCAGCAATGTTACCTCCCACAAGCTTTCCTGACTTTCTAATACCAAACTGAAGCTGGAACAAGGATTTTCAAAAGGTTTTACTTTTAACTCATTTTATCACAAATCACTTGCTTTCAACTCCATATCCCTAACTAGCTTCGCTCAGCTTTCGCGCATATCCCTGACAGACTTCTTAGAAGGCCAAAATTGCTCAAACTCATCTCTCGGACTTGGAGACTTGAAAATTGCAACCGACTAAGACCACCTAAAACCACTACTCCTACTACTAAAGCAAAAAGAGGGGGTCCCCATTTGTAATGGAGCGATGGTGTGAAAACCTCACAACACAACCCATGCTCTCAAGGGATGATTGGGCACCCAAAGTCATGCGTGGAATAATAAGAGAATCTAATGTGGATTTCTTTTTAAGAATCCAAGGCCCAATGGACACACTCGTAGTAACATTGTTTGAAGATGGAGGAAATGGAGGTAGAGGATTTAACGAGACATCTCCAACAATGTTTGTCATTTCTTACAAATGCTTTTGTTAAATTTTTTTCTCTTCAAATTCCTCTGTTTGAGCTTGCATTTCACATATAACATTAATGGGTGCTTTTGTGCATGGTTGGGCATCACGCCCTGATATATGTGCAAGGTGATATATATGTCCACTATGTTTCTTTTTTCAACGAAAATATATTACTTCTTCCTTTCTTTATCCGAGGATGGCATGTTTCCAAGCGCTATCCCTTTGGCATCTACCTAGTTCTGCATTTGGGTTACCACCACTACCAGGCTCAAATCTATGTTGCAATATTATCATAAATGAAAAAAATCTGCATCTACAAATTCTACAGTAACATTCTAATTAAATAAAAATAAATAAAAAACAAAATCAGGGTTTCTTACCTTTACATCAACATAAAATGAAACAAAACTAAAACAAATATTCAAAAAAATAAAAATATAAAAGTAAAAAAATAAAAAAACAACAAAAAATGTAACTCGCCTCTACAAATTTGCTCCAAAAATGAAAAAAATGCACATCAAATTTGTAGAGGCCTCCTCCAAATCCTTCTTTTAACTCCTCTAAATGCATGAATGCAAGCTACTAACTTGCACAAACTATCAGCAATCATTATCTTTGAGTCAATCAATCTATTGGTCTGCTCTTCAATACCTCAATATTCTTGCTCAAATGGCTCTTTTCATCTCCTTGTGTTTGCAAACAATAGAATGCTCTTTTTAGGGTTGAGGAACAAACATAAACCCAAAAAGCAAAAGTCAAAACATTAAAATAAAAAAGTGTTTTTTTACCTTAACGCCTGGTTTGCCGTGGTCGGGACTCGACAAGTCAACTGAATCTAGTAGACTCGGCGAGTCTACCCAAACTCGGTTTGATTCGGCCGAGTCCAAGTCCTAGATCTCATAGGCTCGGCTAACCCGCCTTGGCTCAGGACTTGTTGAGTCATGTATCACTGATTTTAATAATTAAATTCCAAGTTACCAATTTCTCAAATTTTAGGACTCAAACCCGTGTTGAAACATCCTGAGAGCGAGAACAGCCACAGCGCGTCGCAATCATCCCAAATTACTTGTGAGTATGTGATGAGCATGCACACACACTCATACTTAGGGCGCAGGTGTTGATGCGAGTTTTATGACTACTTCAACATGCAGGATGAAACACTTAATATTCCATGATGAAACACCAAATATCAAATTCTCTCTTGAATAAAGAAGCTCATATGCTAAACAATGTATATGGATTGTGTGATCAAATGAGGCAACCTCAAGGTTCCTTCTAGTTGTGGAATTTCACTTAATTGTAATGATGTGATATGCTGGTATCACAAAGGGACTTATGTTGTTCATTCAATGGATCAACTACTTCTAACCAAACAAATTGCAAACATTATAAAGGGTTTAGGAAATCTAATCTAGCTTTAACAATGCAAGACAATATTGATGATGGGCCGAACTTCTAACTAGTCCTTGCTTTGCTAAATCAACTACGCAAAGGAGGTTGCTATCTTCTAAGGATGCAAGAATGGTTTTCACATTGTCAATACTCATTCAAATACCCAATAATGGCGAAATTCAAATAAACTTTTCCAATTGAAGTTAGATATTTGCAATTAGGCCCAGACTAACCTTGCACTGTTACTTACAATCAACAAGTACCAAAAGGTATGAACACTAGCTCTAACATTAATCACCATTCAACAATATCTTTCATTCAACAACTTCTACTTCTACTCAACGCGAAATAAAATCCTACTCTAAGTGAGAAAATGTAGAAACCATGCAATACTCCAAAATAATACAAATGATCCACCATGAAAACCAACAATGAATTAAGAACAATTTGGTAGCATCATAGCAACAATCTCAACAAGTTTCTATCCCCTTTACAAATGATTTGAGCGGGCCTTATATAGGGAGCTCTAGTACAATGAGCGGAGACTAAATCAAGATCAATGGCACAGATTTATCCATCAAACCCCTAACTAGGGGTCCCATAACTACCACTAACTAATATTAAATACTAACCCAATTACATCAAAGCACCACCTTGTGGGCAAACAAGAAAATTACATAACTTTTATCGACCAATGAGAAAATGTGTTAGATAGCAGCGTATAGAAAAAGGCATCAATCAATGGGCCAATGATGAAATGCCACATGGCCTTACAACAAATCTTCCTTTAAAACGATAATTTCCTTTGACTTTTTCCCTTTTGGCAAATTCAATGAATCTGAACATAATATTGTTGAGCTCTTATATGGGAACACTTGGCATGATTTGAGTGCTTGAAGATAAACAGGGGCCACCTCAGCATGTTTCTCTTATAGACTTGATCAATCCCTTGGTGATGAGAAAATATCTCTTGATACTCAACATTATCAAGTCCTCAATCCATGGTGATCGCTCATATTCCCAAATTGTTGCATCCTTATGATGTCTTTCGTCCATAGTTCCCAGACTCGGACTCGGCAAGGCCGACTCAACTCATGACTCGCCAATGACTCAGCAAAGTGAAAACAGATTTTTAAGGATTTAAAACTTGTTTCATGCACCCATTATTGAATAAAGCTTGAAACACTAACATCATCAAATAGAAGCTAATTTGATCAAATACATAAATATACATAGACCACATATGTACAAACGCAAATTAATACATTGACAACAATTAATACACTGACAAATAACTAATATTATCAAACACAACAATAGGCATTTTATGCAGACTACATCATCCCCCCAAAAGAAAAAGTCGTCTTCCACACAGCAAGTTTACATCAAGTAATATCCAGGAAGACTAATGACAAGAGTGTAGATAATGACTCGCACTGTGCAAACTCAATGTTGTACTGTACTTCACAAATAAAATGGGGATTCGGGGGCAACGCCCCTAGATAGGTCAAGGGGCAGAGCGTCCAATGTGGGTCTGGGGGCAGCGCTCCCAATGGGGTCAAATCTGATAAAGCCCAAAAATGAGATTTCCAAATCTCTTCCTACCAATCTCTTACTTCTCGAACAAAGCACAAGAACTCAAGAAATTGTAGCTGTCGTAGGGAAGGGTGGCATTCATGTAGCTTCTATTTGATGATTTTATCGAAACTCGGTGACCCACTTGGATTCTAGACGTGACTTGCATTTCAAATTGAATGTAATTAGGACTGCAAGTTAGAAATAAGTCGAAAAAAAAATTAAAAAAAGTTTTTTTATGTTTTTTAAATGCTAACTTTAGCTTGACACTGGCCGAGTTAGCAGGCTCAGACTCGACGAGTTAGCCACCTTACTCGTTGACTCGGCGAGTCACGCGAGTCAGATGGTCTGACTCACCAAGTCACAGGTCAAGGTCATTTTGACCCACCGAGTATGACTCGACCTGCAGACTCACGACGAGTATGGGAACACTGCTTTCGTCTTTTGAAACTCTTCACCTTGAAACCTTTCTCATTGTCATGACTTTGAACTTGCTTTAGTAGTGTTTCATGTAGCTGGATACTTTTAGTTGAACTTGGATTTCCGAAGGAAATTCTAGTATGTAATGACTTCTTCTACCTTTAACTTGTTCATATTCTTTGTATGACTTGGCCCATGTATTTCATCTTGAACTTGATCTTGGATTTGCATCTTGTTGGCTTGATCTTCAACTTGGAACCTCCTTGCAAAACAAGAAGAGTTGTCAAGGATACATCATTAACATGTTCAAGTTACAAAATAAAGCCTTACATCTAATTTATAAGCTTTAAATTTAAACTTCAACCAATTTGAAGTTTCAATCAATGACTTCAAAACCTTTTTAATTCTAGAATTTCATTTTGATTCATCCATATAACATCCAAATTACATACTGAATTTCACCCTTGACCTGGTCACTAACATGCTGAAGGTTATTTCAATTTTAGGACAACTCGAACCGAACGCTTGATGCATGATTTTCATATTGCAGATTTGATGCCATTTATGCCTAGTGGAAACCACCAAACAATTCTGAGTTTACAACTCCAGATCTGAGGTCTTTCAAACATATTAAGGGTCTGATTTTCACTTTCAGATTCAATTATGTTTGCAGTTTGAACAATCAGGCTGGATTCTTTGTGCCAAAATCAGTACTTGTATTTATGTTTGACTTTGATCTTCAATGCGTAGCAAGTCTAAAATTGGTCTGCAATTGAACGCTTATCTCCTTGACATTGACACCTTAATTAAACTCTTTGATCAAAATGAAATGCTCATAGCCATGAGTGAAGTATGCATGTTTATTGGCAGTATCCCATGAGCAAATTTAAAAGCCCTCAAGCTGGGCAAAAATGAAGCACAAACAAGGCACCAACATATGTCATAGTGCAGAAAGTAGGTGTGAATAAGGCACCATCATGTAGCATAGCACCAACATATGTCATAGTGCAGAAAGTAGGTGTGAATAAGGCACCATCATTTGTGGGTGTAAGATATTCTCTGCCAAAATCGGCCTCTGGAGTTGTTTTGATCAGAGACTGTTTTGCAAACAGTCCAAACCTTTAGAAGTTAAGACTCTAAAAGAATACCAATGTGAATCCAACAGCCATGAAAACTTGCAAGTTTGTACATGAAGGTGAAATAAGTAGGTTTGCAAAGTGGTTTCGCACAGAGATTAACAGGTGTCGAGAAATTAATTTTCGAAGTTGGCTTTCTGAGAATACCACGACACTGTATTTTATAAACTCAATAAATTGCTTATGATTTGGATTTAAAAAAAACTATCAATTGGAGTGCTAGGGCCCTGGTAACTTGTACAAGCATTTATTGTAATATAGGCAACAACAGGGCCCAATTGGTTTGGGTTAAGAGACATTTGGACATGGAATATTTATCTCTACAAAAGCCACATTGATAGATTTTGTAATATGTAGGAAGCAATCTGAATAAATTGCAAATGAATTGGGTTTGGAAAAAATACCAAATGGATTGATGGAGCTATGTAAAATAGTGCAACCCGGGGACGTGTACCAACCCCCCCAAACCTCGAAGTACACAGTGCGGTGACGTCCCGCGGAAGGGCACCTGGAGTACCCGGATACCCCCACCTCCGCCATTCCGCAACCACACTACCGCCAAGGTGCGTCCGGAACGTGGGGACACCCAGACGTCCCCAAAACATACGGGGACTCCCAAGAGTCTCTCGACAGACCCGAGGACGTCTAGGTGTCCCCCATCAACGATCGGCATCTAAGTTAATAAAAAGTTTTTTTTTTTAACTTTTGTTTTTGTAATTGGTTCTATTAGAACCCTAAAATATAATGGGTCCCGTTATGGAGCCTCTAAGCCTTCACAAGCCCACTAAACTTCATTTCCATCTCACATTTGGATTTCACATTGTTTGCTACAGCTGAGAGATAAGAGTGAAAAGGAGTGCAAAGAGTGATTGCAGAGTGATTAGAAGAGTGCTAGAAGTGATTGCAAGTGAAAGAGGACCAAGAAGAAGACAAGGAAGATTCTACACCTTCCTTGAAGAGATTCATGAAGCACAAGGTAGGGTTTTTGGAATTTTTTTTGTTTTATTTTCTCATTTTTATTTCTAAAACTAAATATTGAAATTTTGAATGCATTGTTGTTTCTTTTTCATTGCTTCTTGTTGAAAGTGTTTTCATTTTTGTTGCTTGAAATTTCTTGTGGTTTCAATTTGTAACTTGTTTTTTGTTATTTGAATTTCTAAATTAGGCTGAAACTTCGAACTAGTTTCTTAATAAATAAAAAAATATTTTTAAAATTATTAATTACGCTGAAAACTTTTCATTTACTGAAATGCAGTGTCAAAATGGTCTCTCATAGTCATATGGTATCAGTGGAGATGAGATGGAAACTCATTCTGAGGGTGTAACTCTATCAGAGTATGAACCTGAGGCTGGGCATGAGGCATGTCACCATGTGTCATGCCTCCTTTCTAGAGTAGACATCAGAGACGAAGGAGTTGGCCTATCATTGGAGTCTCGTAGGCTAGCAAAGATGGATAGGGACTCATTCAGTGCATACAATGACCGAGCTTGGCTTTACATGCAGTTTTGCGAGCCAGTTGGGTGCAGTTCCTTGATTTTAGGGGGTCTCCCTACTTTTTAGGAGGATGTGGACGTGTCAAGATATGAGGCATCATGGGACCATTCCATGGTTTCAGTTTCAGGATGACAGGGTGTGTTCCCTAGTTTCTAGGAGCATCCCTAGATTTTAGGGATGAGAATGCCAATTGATCCATCTCATTCGGCATCAGTCACAGACAGGTGACATGGTCAGACTCATGTTTATTTGGTTGGTTTGGGCTATTAGAGGCAAAAACGGAAATATTTTAATATATTTAAATAATTCCTAAGTCAGTGATTAAATAATTTATAATAAGGCTATTTTAATAGCCATTTGGGAGTAATAAGGGAATAATTGCTTCATTTGGTCTGGGATGCCTTTGTGTGATAGCTCGTTTGAAAGGTCTCGAATTATTATAAAATATTTTCACTATTTGGAGACCTTTTGGTGCCTTGAGTTATAACTTTTTTAATAAAGTATTGCTTTCCTGTACCATGGACACCTTTAATTGGGAAAATATTATTTTATTATAAAGTGTTAAGTGTAATTCTCCTTTAGGGTTCAAATTGCCTTGAGAGAAGTTATAAAGAGATGGAAGCTCATTTGCTCATTACCTATTGAACATTTTCGAAACTTATGAATTGTAGAATTGCTCTGGAGGGCAATTGGTGGCTTGGGATGAAACCCTCAAGTCTTGACTGTTGAGACGCAAACCTCAGCAATCATTGATAATCGAACTGGTGTTTTATTGCATTTGTATGACCAGAGGAAGTGATCGATCTAGTTTTGGCATTGCATATTGGAGAGAATTAGTTTTAGCTTGGCGGCCAGCCATTGGCTTTGGGCGTTTTACACCAGCTGCTCACGTGGGGTTTACAGGAAGGCTTTTCAGTATTGTTGGGCGGCATAGCACTCAGTGAGGCATTGGCGGATTTATCATAGCAGTTCATTCAGATTTGGGGCACACACCAAGCATTCTCACATAGCTGGTGTTTATTTTTGTCAAGGACAATATTGTATGCTTGTTCTGAGCTTTTCTTGAAATCAATATATCAGATTGCTGGATAAACCGGGTATGTGCTATTTCAGAATTCAGAAATATAATAATTGCAGATCGTGTTCACATTTTTAAATGCTACTTAGTTTCCATTTGTTATGTAATTGCTTTATTTTCAAATAAACTCCAAAAACTAAAAGAAAGCACAAGGAAAAGATAAGAAATTAGAATTCAGCCAAGGCCCTTCCAAGATACCAAAAATTAGACAAAGATTCAAATTCCGAAATATACAGTAAATTCCAAGATCACCGGGATCGGGGATCTTTCACCATGGGGCTGATCTAGAAGCCCAATCTAGTTATGTTGCCAGTGGACCATCTTCTATAGATTGCCCTTCTGAGCTTCTGACAAAATTTGCTAAGGGTCCTTATGATCCCAAGTCTCCTCTCAAACAATTTGCAATAAGAGTAACAATCCCAATGCCAACAAGTGGTGGCACGAGAAAATGGAAATGCAATTTTTGTGTTGCAGAATGGTTTGGTAGCATCACTAGAGTTAATGCACACATGCTCTTTTGGACAGGACAGGGTGTGACAACATGTAAATTTTCTATGGATGTTGAAAATGTCAAGTACAGAATTGAGATAATTAAGCTTTGGGGTATGCCAAATGATAGTGCAGTTCCAGTGTGTACTATGTTGTCTGCTAAGCAATAGGTTCAAGCAATTCAGCAGTTCCAAGGGCAATGACATACTTCTACTTGTGTCATGCATCAGAGAGCAAGGACAATGTCAGAGTCAAATTCAGGAACTTCATCCATTCAGAGTTTAGCAAGGCAAGGCAGCAAGAAGGTGTAATGCAAGGCAAGAAGTTCAAGTAACCCCATAGCTGATTTGTTTAATGTGCACATGAAGGATCAGATAGATGATTCCATTGGCAGGTTCTTCATTACCAATGGCATACCATTGCTTGTAGCTCAATCTCCTTATTATAAGGAGATGATGTCCATGGTGGCAAAGGGGGGGGAGGGCATCGTTTGTGCCACCAAGTGAGCACAAATTGAGGACCACGATCTTGGATAACCTATATAACAAGATCAGTGTTTTGATGGTGCAGATGAAGGCATGCTGGATAGAGTGGATGCAAAATAGTTATGGATGGGTGGACGGACATTAGCATTGGTGTTTTATTGCATTTGTATGACCAAAGGAACTGATCGATCTAACTTTGGCATTGCATATTGGAGAGAGTCAATTTCAACTTGGTGGCCAGCCATTGGCTTTGGGCGTTTTACACCAGCTGCTCACGTGGGGTTTACAGGAAGGCTTTTCAGTATTGTTGGGCGGCATAGCACTCAGTGAGGCATTGACGGATTTATCACAACAGTTCATTCAGATCTAGGGCACACACCAAGCATTCTCACATAGCTGGTGTTTATTTTTGTCAAGGACAATATTGTATGCTTGTTCTGAGCTTTTCTTGAAATCAATATATCAGATTGTTGGATAAACTGCGTATGTGTTGTTTCAAAATTCAGAAATATAATAATTGCAGATTGTGTTCACATTTTTAAATGCTACTTAGTTTGCATTTGTTATGTAATTGCTTTATTTTCAAATAAACTCCAAAAACTAAAAGAAAACACAAGGGAAAGATAAGAAATCAGAATTCAGCCAAGGCCCTTCCAAGATACCAAACATTAAACAAAGATTCAAATTCCGAAATATACAGTAAATTCCAAGATCACCGGGATCGGGGATCTTTCACCATGGGGCTGATCTAGAAGCCCAATCTAGTTATGTTGCCAGTGGACCACCTTCTATAGATTGCCCCAAGATTTTGACAAAATTTGCTAGGGGTCCTTATGATCCCAAGTCAACTCTCAAACAATTTGCAATAAGAGTAACAACCCCAATGCCAACAAGTGGTGGCACGAGAAAATGGAAATGCAATTTTTGTGTTGCAGAATGGTTTGGTAGCATCACTAGAGTTAATGCACACATGCTCTTTTGGACAGGACAGGGTGTGACTACATGTAAATTTTCTATGGATGTTGAAAATGTCAAGTACAAAATTGAGATAATTAAGCTTTGGGGTATGCCAGATGATAGTGCAGTTCCAGTGTGTACTATGTTGTCTGCTAAGCAACAGGTTCAAGCAATTCAGCAGTTCCAAGGGCAGCGACATACTTCTACTTGTGTCATGCATCAGAGAGCAGGAACAATGTCAAAGTCAAATTCAGGACCTTCATCCATTCAGAGTTCACCAAGGCAAGGCAGAAAGAACGGGAAATGCAAGGCAAGAAGTTCAAGTAACCCCATAGCTGATTTGTTTAATATGCACAAGAAGGATCGGGTAGATGATTCCACTGGCAGGTTCTTCTTTACCATTGCATGTAGCTCGATCTCCTTATTATAAGGAGATGATGTCCATGGTGGCAAAAGGGGGGGGGGGGGGGCATCATTNTTTACCATTGCATGTAGCTCGATCTCCTTATTATAAGGAGATGATGTCCATGGTGGCAAAAGGGGGGGGGGGAGGGCATCATTTGTGCCACCAAGTGAGCAGAAATTGAGGACCACGATCTTGGATAACCTATATAACAAGATCACTGTTTTGATGGTGCAGATGAACGCATGCTGGATAGAGTGGATGCAAAATAGTTATGGATGGGTGGACGGACATTAGCCATCATCCACTCATCAACATCATGGTTACATGCACAAAGGGGTCATACTTTCTGAGGGCAGTTAATTGTTCAAGGCATCGCAAAGATGCTAATTTGCAGTTTCAGGTCCTTAGGGAAGCTATTGAAGACGTTGAGCAACAAAACGTAGTCCAAGTAGTGACAGATGCAGGACATATGTGCAAAGTTGCAGGGAAGCTTGTTGAGGCAGCCTATAGACATATTTGGTGGAGTCCATGTTGTGTAAATGCCATGAACAATGCACTCAAGGACATGGGGAAGATTGAGTGGATTAGAGGAGTGGTCAATGATGCGAGAGATGTGCACATGTTTATCTGCGACCACCACACTTCACATGCACTCTTTAGGAGCTTCGCAAAGGAGTTCTTGAAACCAGTTAAGACTACATATGCATCATATTACATTCTTTTGGAGAGAATGCTTGAGTTGCAAGAGTCACTGCAACTCATGGTTATGACACAAAAATGGAATCAGTGGGCTGAGGCCAAGACAGAGCAGGGGAACAGGGTGAAGGTGATAGTGAAGAGTGATCAATTTTGGAGTAATGCAAAATAAATAGTCTCCATCATTACTTTGATTTTTCAGGTGATTAGATATGGTGATGGGGATGCACCTACCCATGGAGAAGTGTATGAGTGCATTGATTCTATGCTTGGCCAGATGAGGGCTATTTTCCGAGATAAGGACCCTGTTATCACTAAAATCTGCACTCTGTTGAGTAAACCCAACAATCTAGTGATACATGGGAAAGCTCCCCTGATTGTGGGCTCAGATATTGGGAACTGACCTCTAGAGTAAGCTGGTTCTTGATGGCACCTCACCTAATACTTCCTTAAACTAAGATTTTTTGCAAAGGGAAAGGGATAAAAGGAAACATAAAAAACGAAATCTAACCTCCTAAAGGTGATGCACCAAAGTATTAAGTCTTTGAAATCTAACAGGTATCCAACACACAAGAGAACTAGTAAAGATAAGCTCGAATACACAACTCAATGACACAATCCCTGCATAAGAAATTTGTAAGAAGACTGAAAATATCAGTTCCTAAAAGGAGTTGGTTTGCTCACAATCTGAAACTGATTTAGTACTACTTTCAACCTGCAAAGGATCATATAAATCTCTGAACAAGGCACCATGTGATACACAAACCCAAAAAATTGAGAAGGGCATAAGCTATTTTTCACAGTCAAAGGTGTTACAAATCTGTATATTTCTCTGAAATGGGTTACAAAATCTCTTTGCCTCGGTCAAGAACTTAGAACAAGTTACAAAACCTCAAGCCAAAGGAAAGAAGAACTGCTGAACAATGAGTCTTCAACTCATACTTATGCTTTTACATCTCAACTGCATCATTAATGCTGGTAATAAATTCTGGGTCGGATTAAGCCTATCCAACCACCTTTTAGCTCTTCAAAAGTCTACAAAAATGCAATTTGGTGACCCAAAAGTCATGCCCAAATAATATCATCATAAAGACTCCCTCATAAATGCAGTCTTATCCTTCAAACAGCCCATAAGGAGCTTCTGGAGAGTAATAACTGTCTGCAGACTTTAGTAACTGCACCTTGACTCTTTTTATGAGTTACATTTGACTTTCCAACCCCTTGCATTATCAAATCCAAAAATGGACTTAAGATATTTAAATTTGCATTTTTAATAATAATTAATTGATTTAAGAAGCATCAATTAATTAATCATTAATTACATTATCGCAAATTTCATCAATTCTGCTCATTTATTAATAATTAATTGATTCATAAATATATCAATTAATTATTAATAATTACATTATGCAAATATCCTTTAACTCATTTGATAAATTTTTAATTAATATAATAATATTTTACTTAAATTTTAAGTAATATATTATTTTATTATTTAAAAGTTATATTGACATTTAAAAATATTAAATAACGTAACCATATATTACTTAAAATAAGTAATATATGGTTATATTACTTAATATTTTTAAGTAATGAATTAGATGTTTTCGTGACTTAAGCTTTGCACTTTATGAAAAATGACATAAAACACTCATTTTCTTAAATGAATTACAAGGTATTGAAAAAATCAAACAAGACCTAAAAGTCACGCTCAAAAACAAAACAAAAGGCATTTGTTTTGTTTCATTTGGTATTCGATATTTGGGAAAAAACGTGAGCCGCCTGGAAGCTTTTCAGAAACCCTAAGGCAGCCGCCATGAAGATCTCTGCTCCTTTTAGCCGCCATGGAAGGAAATTTGTTGAGTTCTATGTCTGCATACACCCTCCTCTTGATGTGTGGCCGCATGAATGGATCTCATCTGGAGTTTGAAGCTTTTCTTACCATTTCATCGAAGGTTTCTAGAAGCTTTGAGGTTTTGCTGACTTCGAAGGTCTTTCTGAAAAAAAAACGCAAGCCATTTTTGCAAGTACTTAGAGTTTTCTGTGTGTTTTATGAAAGCTTTGAGCTTCATTTGTTTTAGTAATCTGCATCGTATGCCTCAACAGAGGCGTCTCTTTTCTGAAATCTCTTTTGTATATATGGCGTTTGGGCTTCTATCTTTGCATCTTGACACAATAGCAGTCCATCCTTTTGCTGCTGTAAGTGCCTTGAAAAAATAAAACGTGGGTTCAAACCCCCACTCGCATGCTGATTTGGGCTTTATGTATACTTTGAGATCTCTTGTATAGGCTTGGTGCTTTCTTCAGATTTTTTACAATAACATGAATCTTTATAGGTACCCCTGCTATACCTTTGTACTCAGGAATTTCATTCTCAGCTCTTTGGAAGACCAATGCATGTTATTGGTCTACTAAAATTCCTTACAGCAGAAGCTGTTGGGATTTGTGGTCAATGCCATTAAACAGAAATGTCCCAGTAAGAGGAATGAATTGCTTTGTAATTAGCTTAATAGCTTCCTGTGATGCAACACCGCCCACAAATGCTACAACACAGTGGATCTCAGAAGCTCCAAATCGAGTCATCTCACTAATGAGGTCCTCTGATAAATTAGCACCATTACATCCCATATCATTTAGAAGTCCAACAACAATAATTTTTAACCTTGAAACATCCTCGTCTAGCTCCCCGTCAAATGCACCAGGGTATCTATTATATGCTGTTGCAAAGTGATCCACTGCCCGAAGGAGAATGTAAAATCCAACAGCACCACTGTAACTTTCATCACCTAAATATTTTTGTAGCTCAGTTGAAACAGGAGCTTTGAATTCATCCTCCAAACTGCGGTAGCAACAAACCTGGAAGAAAACATTGCATATAATGAATTGCTGTCCTTTACGGCTGCTCTGTTTATGAAAACCATCACTTGACATGGAGGAATATTTTATCAAAAAAAAAAATGCTCTCATTTCCTTTTATACTATCATGGCTTTTCTAGGAAAAAAACGTGGCTGTTACTTGATAGATATTTCTGAAAATCTGCATCTCTTGAATACTATAATGAAAACGTGGGTTCCATTTAAAGAAGAAATATGGCTTCTCTTTGCTGTAAAAAGAATACTTGTTGTTCCTCTGAGAATCTGAATCTGGGCATATAAAAATCTGAAAAAATGGGTGTATAAAGACGTGGCTCTGTCCTCTGAAAGAAAATGTATTTTTTCTTCTGTTGGTCTTTCATTAAAATTCTGAAAACATATAATGACTGCTGCAGCTTTAAACCTGGAAAAGTTAATTTATCTGTCTTGAAAGGTTACATGACAGGCTTGCAAATGTGTGAACTCCTTCAAACCCAATTTCTCGTAGCTACATTCAGATTTTTCTCTTTTTTAATACCAAAATGGTACTTCCTCCTTGGAATCTGATCCAAAAGTGTGAGCATCACTTGGTTTGGTATTTTCCAGAATTTATGCTTTTGTTTTAATGTCCTTATTTTTGACATGAATGCTGCTCCTCTACTGCTCTTTCATGATATGTGTCAGTGTTTCAAATTCATGTTGATCATATCTAAAATATTATTTTACTACTGTAACATCACTGCTATCATTGGATTGTTGTATCATGTTATCCTTACTCTGGAAATTGATTTCTCTTGCACTGATTGAATATGCTGTTATATTATGCAACAAAATATGACTTTAGAGCTGCATGTTTATTATTTATCGACATGCTGGGCTCAACCCTTGTGGGAGCCCATTTGATCCCACATATCGATAAATAATAACTGTGTACCTACTCCTTCACATGAAACAAACTTGTCAGATAAAAATGAGCACATGGATCCTGCTTTTGATATTCATTATTTTCTCATACATCCGTGATTAGCTAGCTGTTATCATGCATGTGAAGAGCATGTTGTATGTTTGTAGATGCGGGTGCATGTAGCATATGATGACCCGTCATTGCTTAGATCGCTGATCTAACGTCATTTTATCAATCAAATGCAGGGATGGGAGCAGCAAGGAAGCACGAGTTGGATGCAAGGCAAGCAGCAGGATTAAAGACCAAGCAAAGCAAAAAAAGTCGGGCTCGTCATCCAGGCAATGACGAGTCACCCTATACTACTTATGCCTTACTTTTCATAGTGTCTAGAAATGTATAATGTTCCTTTCATGTGCATTATGATGGTTAGTCTCACGGCTTGTGTGAGACAATATTCAACTACTTTGTCAATAAAGATTGTTTTCACAATTTTTTATCTTTGCACTCTTTTAGGACAGCACTGCATGACGCGACGTAACAATGTAATCTTTTGCTCTTTTCTCTATGCATATGAATGTGATCCAGCAGAACTAAGAATCTACCTTAATTCACTTAAAAACATAACAGATCCACCTAATTGAGTTCGGTACCGAAAATCGGTAACAGACCCCACTTTAGTATTCTACAATGAGCACATTGAGCCAATCATTCAACATAGATGGAACAAGTTGAACACTCCTTTGCACATGGCTTCTTATGCATTGAATCCTAAGTGGTACATGACTAGGCCTAGTAGAGTTGCACCACTTCAAGATGATGACGTGAAGGCAAGGTTTTTCAAGTACGTTGCTAGGATATGTGATGCTGATACTACTGGGGAGATTTGCTCTGAGTGGATGGAATTCACCACTCTTACAGGCAATTGGTAATTCAATATTCTTTATTTACTATTCAGACTTTAGTTTTACTATTGGGTATGTATGTGTTACTATGTTGAATGTTCAATGGTTCTGGTTCATGATGAATTTTGCCATGTTACAGGTTACTCGGATGCGGCAAAGGTGGAAATCAGAACTATGGCACAAAAGCATCCAATTTTGTGGTGGAAATGTCATGGATTACAGAGGTCAAAGATTACCAGACTAACCATTTGATTGCTATCTAAGGTTTCTTGTTCTTTAGCTGCGGAAATAAGATAAGATAAGATAAATCTATTAATGTACAACAAATGAACACAAAAGATCAAAGGGATTGCCAAATTCATCAAAAAGGAGCCTACCCGCAGCATGGACACCAAATGATGGCCAAAGAAGAAAGCAATAACTGAAATAAAAACATAAAGAAGGATCCAATGGAGAAGAGTCTAATAGAAACGTGAAGAAAACCTCCTGGACCCAATTAAGGGTTCTGAATCGCGGTGAAAATCTTCTGAACGAAAGGATAAGCTAGAGAACCAGTCTGAATCATGTGTTGCCTCGACGTAACCCTAGATGAGTATGGTTGTTGCTGAAGAGAGTTTGTCCTGGGTTTCACAGATCTGGACTGAGTGGTGGGCCCAAGCTGACGCTTGGGACTGTGCGGTGAATGAATCCCTGTGAAGAAGGAACTGGTCTACTTATAGCTTCATCCACTCTGTTAAGAAGAACAAACTTACCTCTAAGAGAGTGGAGAAGCTAGTTGATGTACACAGTGCCTTGCGTATCACGGACCGCAAGGCACGCATGTAAAAGGAGAGCCCAGCAGCACAATGGGATGTAGAGCTCGAGGAGCCATCTCAGATTGATGAGGACGAGACTGCAGCAAACACAAATGTAGGGCTGGTTGGTATTCCTTTGGCGGATCTTGACCGTGAACCCAGTAGTTCCAGTGATGAGGACATTGGCTTGGGGGATGATTAAAGGCCTTCCTTCGCTACATTTTGACATGATTTTGTACTCGTTTCGATATCAACCATGATTTATATCATGCTACTCATTATAATCATCTTTATGATATTTGAAAGAAGTGAACTAATATAAATCAGAATGTTCTATTTGCTGATAATTTGAATTTCTATTTCAAATTTGAATGTTAGTTATTACAACTTACTATTGGGTATGTACCATGCTACTCTGCTAAATGTTCAATGGTTCTAGCTCATGTTGCAATTTTGCTATGTTCAAGTATTTCAATTTGGTATGTTCTATTGAAACATCATTTCACAACTAGCATTTCAAGTTCTATATGTATTATGTATAGTATACAACACCCCCACGACCCCCCATCATCGTCCCCCTGCCGTCCCGAAATTGAGGCTCTTTGTCCCCATGTCCCAACGCCCCGACGTTCCCCAGTGCCCGTGTTACACTAGTGTAAATGCAAACATGAGCACATTGAGAGGAGGATAGTTCAAGGAAACAATTATTTTGACATGAAAAGCATCACATAACAAATTATTGACTTCCAAAATTGACCACCTGAAAGGTTTGAAAATGTGTAGACAGTAAACACCTTCAAAACCCAAAAACTTGCCATCTTAAAAACTTATCAAACCTGATTGTGAGGGGCTGCAAATGGACAGATGGACTTATTGGTAGTAGATGAACACAACCCCTGAGTTGTTTTACGGGATAGTCACAGCGTTCCAAGTAATGAATTTTCAAACGGGGCTACCCAATTAACTTTTGCAAGAGTATGTGGGCGCTAGAACTGAATTTTCACATCAAATTTTGCACAATTAGAGGTGCTAACAAGTCCTAAGATGCTCCTCATAAAATCCAAAAGTATGGTCCCTGCTATGAATAGCATGCTTGGGAAGTCTATCAAAGGTCTTATAAATCTCTCCAACGTTAGGAGAGTCAGTATCAGCGTCTCTAATCACTCGCACAATAGGCTCAATGAAGCAGAAAATATATCTGCAAGTGCAAACAAGTTAAGAGTTAGAAACATTTTAAATTATTAAATCAACAAGATTAGAAATAAATCAGCAATGCCAATTTCTTTATCTTATCGTACACCATCAATCATCATCAAGGATTCTTTCCTTCACACTTCTCTCTGGTGTGTTTGCCTCGTGATATCTACCCCACTCTAAATTGACCACCATGGATTGTAGACCCTCCTGGACCTCAAGCATCCTCTCTAACAAAATAAAGTAGCTGGCATATCTAGTCTCCACCGGCTTGAGGAATTTCTTCCTCGAAAATGTCTTAAACAATGCAAGAGATTTGTGATGATTGCAAATAAACATTTGCACTTCTCTAGTCTTTGATGCCATTGCCTTCACCCAATCAATTTTCCCAATGTCCTTCAAGGTATTGTTCAATGCATGCACGCAACATGAGGTCCAAAAAATGTGCTTATAAGCACCCTTCACCATCAATCCAGTTAACTTACACGCACTGATTGAATCAATCACTACTTGCACAACATTAGAGGGTCCAACCTCTTTTATAGCATCTCTCAAAATCTGAAATTGGAAGGCCGCATCCTTCCTTTTCCCTGAACAATCTATAGCTCTAAGAAAATAAGAGCATGTTGTGCTAGTGACAATAAGATTGATGAGTGGTCTATGTTTGATATTGGTCCACTTATCCATGATTATGGAGCATCCATCCCTTAACCATGTATGTCTCATGCCCTCCATCAAAATACTCATCTTTAGTACTCTCTGTCAGGAAGGGTGGTGCATAGCTTAGTATCTTCAAGTGGAACAAATCAGGGATCCACGACATAGAAATCTTTGCACATTTGTTTAAAATATGATGAACGTGAGACAAGGAATGGTATAGTATGAGCATTAAGAAACCTAGCAATAGATACTTCAGCCATCTCTCGTGCTTACATGTTAAACAAATCAGCCACATTACTTTCTCTCTTAGTCTTCTTTCCTCTACTAGTAGTCGCAGTGGCACCCTCGCCCCTATGAGAAGCATCATCCCGGGATCTTCTATCCATTGAAAGACTAGGCTGCAAATTCTCTATTGAAGTCCCTTTACTTAATGCTTACCCCTCCATATACAATCTAGTTGCCTCAATTTTTCCCACTAGTGTTATTTTTTTGCAACCTTTCACTTCTTGACCACTTATCCACATAAGATGCCAATGGACTCTAGTATAGCTGCCCCTATATTGTTTGTGGCACAAATGGCACTATCATACTCTACTACACCTGGAATTTTTTTTCTTATCTTTATCAACTATTGTAGAAAATTGTAAGAGAGGTTGAATGAGCCTTTTGCATAGTATTTGAGGATTTTGAAAGGAAAGTCAAAATGTGTTAGAGGTTGCTGAGACCCCCCAATGGCTGCCATACTTCTAGGTCTAGTTCTATGACATGCTTCTTCAATTTCAACTTTCACACTATCACTACTCCCATCACTCCCACTGCTGTTCATGATTTTATTTTCATAAAAATGTCAAATAAAGTTATAAGTTCAAAAATAAAAACAGTAAACCCATGGTGCCCCCCCAATGTGTTGCAAAACTTGAAAAAGTTCTTGGAAAAATGTTGAAAAAGTCTAAAACAAATGCAAAATGAAAAGCTTACCTCCAATGAAGTAGATTTGATGTGAAAACCTCCTCTTGCAACTGCTGTTCACTCCCTCACAAGCTGCTCTTCTCCACCTTAGGAAATGCAAAAATGATAGTCTTTATGGTTGTTTTTTCCTCTAGTTTAGGGTTTCCAATTTTTTAATGGTATTTAGTGACCATGTGGGGCCGACCAAACCAATGAATGAATTTAAAAAAAAAAAAAAATTTGGCACATTGCATGTTTTGTTGGGCCTTTGGGGGCGTCCAAAGGACGCCCCTCGGCCGTCCTTGAAACGTCTAGATGTCCTAGAAGGCCCAACGAAACACGCCACATGTTTCAGGTGCATTTTTGGAGCAGGCTGGAGTTAGAGAATAGGAGGGGGCACAGGAAAACTTCGACCCCGTACTGTGCTCAAGACAGGTGCAGCAAAACCATAGGGGACATGCCCCCGTGGAGCATGGCATGACAAGCACAATATTTGACTAGGCCATTCACATAAACTTTGGCAGAGTTTACTTTTCTCATCTTATATGAGAGTAGAGTAAAACTCATGACCATTGAACCAATAGTAAATAGACTGTAACTATATGCCTTACAGAAAGATTAAGCCAGAATCATGATTTTGTTGACCACCTTTTTCATAATGACAGAGAAATTTATTCCTGAAGTAAACCTAGTGAAGTTGATAATCTTTGTAAAAGATATAAGCAAATAATTTGTTTACACTGCATATTCACTGTTTTATATGAGCAGTACATTTGATAAAATGTACAGTTAAAAACAGGCTAAATAACCACATAGAATCTCATCAATTTTGCCCTATTATGTTATACCAAATAAAATCACAATTAAGTTATAACTTGTATATAAAGGGAAACTTGGATATAAGACTGATTCAGAAAATTGGGTTGTAACCAAACAAAATAATAACCCAAATTCTCAACATTATGCTTAATAACATCACTTTTGTACCATACATCATTTTCTATTTGTGATCTCTGACTCCTGAAATATAAAAAATTGTACTTTGTATATTTTTACCAAAACCTAGTGCACAAATCTGCAAATGAACAAAATATCTTACGAGAGGAAACTACAAGAAACTGGACTCCATAAAACTCTAAACTCACCTGATTCATATCAATAGTTTGAATAGCATTTCCACGAGTAAAAATGATTGCATGATTTTGGTTTTCTGGCTTTCCTTCCCCAAGCTTTGGGTCTCCTGGCAATTTGACAGAGTAGATTTCCTGAAAGAATAGAGCTAATAAATTATGGTATATTCCATAGCAACTGTGGTTAATCAAATGGACTGCAAAGTGAAACCCATTATGATACTTTGAGCAAGTACATAAAAAGAAAAGAAAAATTACTAGAAATAAGCAGGAACAGCTAAAAGACAAAAGATGCAGGTTGTTCAAAATTTAAAAAGGAAAAAAGCATCAACAACTGCAAGCTAAAAGAAAACAACTTGATATGTACCTAGCTACAAACCCAGCAGAGTAACCAGATACGACTAATGTAGCTTATAACAACGCAAAATTACACATTATAAGATTTTTCATCACTTACATATATGAATTTTTGCATCATTTTATATGTATGGCATACCTCTACTAGAATAATCATACTACCAAAAACTTCATATTTAAAACAAAAGATATACATGTCTGCTAATAGGCATTGGAGTGTACTTCTTTATTTCAAGTGCATGATGAATTCCATTGCAATGTAAATAAGAAAGAATATGATAACCTTAACTTTCGATTTACACATGAAAGTTAATGGTTTCTGCTATAGTTTGCAAACTCTGGAAGACTCTAAGTTGCCGAGTACTCTCTTATTTTTTGGCTCTACAAGTTTAACTGATGAATTTTTATAGACGCAAAGAAAACGTTGGTAAAAATGCCTATGCAGGTAAAATGTGTTTTCACATTTTTTTTTGCTATTAAACTATGCATTGTCTCTTTTAAGATGTCAATTATTAACTTAATACATTTTGTAATTGAATTTTGTAAAAAAATAAAAAAAAATTAAAATTAAAATTATTTTTAGTGCTTTCTAAGTTGTGTAGTTTTTGCCTATTTCGTGCTGAGAATTTTCAGAGTTTTTGCCAAGTCAAAAGTTTACCTCCAACGAAGTCCAAAATTGTTTTTTTTTTTTTAAATTATTTTTAGTGCTTTCTAACTTGTGTAGTTTTGCCTATTTCTTGCCAAGTATTTTCAGAGTTTTTGTCGCGTCCAAGTCTGTGAACTATGGTTTCTGCTATCAGTCTTCAGTCCAAGGCTGCACTGAAGTTTATGTAACTTCTTTCATCTGTTGTGCCTCTTCTATGGCCGGTTATCATTCTTGCATCTTAGACTAATTAGCCTAGAGTAGTGTCTAGTTTGAATCACCAGGTTTCAGGCATGTGGTTTCTAGCAGCTACCTCCTTAATCTCCGTACCCTTCAAAGACTCGGCTATAGACTCAAGAAAAGTGTTACTCCTTTATCTGACTCCCACGACCTCCTCCTTCGGTGTTTGATTTTGTTTTTGGCCTCGAGTAAGTCACAACATAAAATGTTTGACTTTACAAAAATATTTAATTATTTTCTTTTCATAAACCCCATTAGCATTCAAATATCAAAAATAGGCCAAGGTTCGCACCTCACACTTACGCCTACAAAGGTGGCATTACAAAAAGTATAGGGAAAGAGACTTGAGAAACTGTTCCACATTTGAACAAGCAACATGGATCAAATGGTTGCACCATGGAGATTACTAGTACAATGCCACTCATCGAATTCTCATTGGTATGTTGAACTTTAGCAGTGTTTAGATAATTCAACAATTGGGCATTTTTTAAATATCTTAGTACTCAATGCAATCGTTATTATCAGCAAACATTTGTGTAAATGAAATATCCTATTCTAGCCAATTGATATGTGCGGACCTGTTTTATGTCCTGTGGGAAGTTTAGATCTACGCATTTTATAAGAATTTTTTGGTTAATTTCATCTAAATATATCAGATGTGAGTAATATATATGAATATCTTAGCTACAGGCATTATATCATAAACATAACATCTATATTATATTAGATTATTGATTTAATATTATAATGAAGTGTATTTGTAGACTTATCTATAATAACTAGTAGTAATAAGTTTGTTGTAACTACCGTCTTATAATCACTTTCTATTTTCAGCATATGTTCAGTCCTATAATGTGATGCTCACAACTTGAGAGAGCACATCATTTTGACTCTGTCTCATAATTTGAGTTATACCACATTGGTATCAAAGTTGAACAAAGAAAAGCAGCCGAAGTTAGAGTATTTTATTGTTTTAGTTTTTCGCTTCAAAATCAGGAACCACTATTTTTATTTAATGTGAGGAGATTTTGTGAGGCTGTTGAAAAATGTGGCTAGAAGGATGTAAAATATTTTTAGGACGATTTATTTTTATTTCCAAAATCAATAAAGAAATTTTTGAGTTAAACTAAAGGGGTTTCAAAGGTTTGATTTTTTTTAAATTTAATTTCTAGGTTGCTAAGTAAATGGCCAATAATCAGAACCTAGTATTGCTCAAATATCAGAAA
This sequence comes from Thuja plicata, assembly GCA_018584345.1. NCBI lineage: Eukaryota > Viridiplantae > Streptophyta > Pinopsida > Cupressales > Cupressaceae > Thuja > Thuja plicata. The sequence continues at coordinate 468,175 of MU225962.1, read as the reverse complement.
TTAGCTACCAACGAATATTGAGAATGTAACAAAATCCTATTAGGTACAAAAACCAATCTTATTAATCACCTGGGCCACTTTAACAAACATCATAGAGAAGCCTTGTTGATTCTCAATTTGTCAACCTCCAGATCTACACATAACCTATGGAATACTTTGAAAGACAACTAGTCTGAAAAAAATCAAAGTCTCATACTTGAAGAATTTGTTATTATTCTACCAAATCGTATGAGGATTTTCTTAAGAGCATCTTCTAAATATCAAAGATCTTAGAAATCAACTTCTCAAAGTCCATAAACAAATAGATGATGAGAATATGGTTTCTTTGAGTATTAAAAGCATGCCAACCTCCTTTAAGACTTTTGTGAAACCTCTTAAACTATAGGCGAAAAAACAAACTTGGAACTTTGACAAGGGTCAATTCATACTAGTTGCAAAAGAAACATCGACATGAGAAGATGAGTGAAGTTTCTTTCAGAAATTCAAAAAGTCCACTTGCTGCGGTTTCAAGGTATACACCTTACTTCTCCCACTCCACAACCTCAAAAAAGAAGAATAGATAGTATGATGATTGATCTATCCCATGAGCATCAAAATGAATCAAGTGTGGCAAACATTACTAAGGGAGAAAATGAGGGCAAGAGTTCACTAATGCAAGAGCACCAAGACACTTCATGTGTCAAAAGTTGTCACCCCAAGCGTCAAAGATAGAGACAACGGGCGGGGGAACAAGTTTGGGAACAATGTTTTTTTTCTAGTCATTCTTGGGAACAAGAGACAACAACAATAGATCGATAGATCGCTAGATCGCTAGATAGATAGATGATAGATAGATAGACAGATAGATAGACACACAGACACAAAAAAAGACACACAGATAGGCAGACACACACACACACAGATAGATAGACAGGCAGATAGAGAGACAGACAAGTAGGTAGGTAGGTAGGGAAGTAGGTAGGTAGGTAGGTAGGTATGTAGGTAGGTAGATAGATAGATAGATAGATAGATAGATAGACAGACAGAAAGACATATAGATAGGAAGATAGATAGACAGCTAGACAGACAGACGGGCAGATAGATAGACAAATAGATAGACAAACAGCTATACAAAGAGACAGAGAGACAAATAGATAGACAGATAGAGAGACAGACAGACAAACAGATAGATAGACAGACAGACAAACAAATAGATAGACAGATAGAGAGACAGACAAACAGACAAATAGATAGACAGACAGATAGATAGATAGATAGATAGATAGATAGATAGATAGATAGATAGATAGACAGATAGACAAATAGACAGACAGATACACAGACAGATGCATAGACAGACAGGCAGATAGATAGATAGATAGACAAATAAATAGACAAATAGACAGATACACAAATAGAAACACAGATAGATAGACAGACAGACAGAGAGAGAGAGAGAGAGAGATAGGTAGAATAGACAGATAGACAGAGAGACAGATAGACAAACAGACAGATAGACAAACAGATAGATAGATAGATAGACAGATGGACAGATTTGATGTATCATATAAGAATATCTTTTATAACAATAATGACATTTAAATCATTGATCACATAGTTTTAGGACTCCACAACTACTCTCTAGAACTTGCCAAACTCGCAAGTCCTATCTCTAGTTGTGTCCGCTTGTGCAGCTAGTCCAGAAGAGTTCTAGGGAGTACTCGCCTGAGTCTTGCCCCAGGTCTCACCGAGTCACAAACTTGGTCTCCCAAAATATAGGCACATACTATTGAGATTGCCTAGGTATATTAAAACAACAAAAAGTGAAGCTTTTTTCCTTCATATTTTGGCTCAAACACATCCATTTCAAGTTTGAACAGAGAAATAGCAAGGGAAGGAGCAGAGAAGACAAGCATTTGAGCAGGAATAAGTGCACCCCCTTTATTGTTGGGTTTTACTCACATCTAACACCTTGTGCAACTGATCATTGCTACCCATCAAGGTCTCCACTCCCAAACCACCACTAATTATTGGGATCTCTTGTCATATAAGAAATATGATTACAATGAGGCAGTGTAGGAGAGGAATTACACAAATCAAGTTAAAGTTGTCAGCTAATAAATTTTTTTTCTTGTAAAACTATGGTTTTTTTTACCAAGTCCTAGCCCATTTTTTTATTGAGACTCTCTGGAAAGTTCAAGTCTAATTTTGGGTTGCTAGTCTACACCGAGTTTAAATCCTAAAACTATGATTGACCGTATGATACTTCATCATCGATTGATGAGATTAAAATAATCGTAAAGATCAGTTTTTCTATAATGTCAGCTTTGGTCTACACTCTCAAAACAACTAGTGGGAACTGGGAGTGGACACCCCAATGGGGTTTACTGGAAATGCCCTTAGCAAGGTCGAGAGGCAACACACCTTGTGAGGGTTCGAGGGTGACGCCCTAGTGAGAACAAGGGTCAGCACCATTTTTACAATTTTATCTCTTAAGACTATAGCAACTTTTACAAATTTGTATGAGATACAACCATATGACTCCACATAGAGCTAGCAATGTTGGGTTGAGGCATACGAGCTCCTTTACCATAACTTATGACTCTGTAATCTGATTTTTTGTTTTTAATGCCACGGATATCATAATCCTTGAGGTTTAGACACCTTAAATATGACATTATTTTTATATCTAAAAAAGTTGTCTCCTTCAACTAAAAACCACATTTATGCTCATCTAATCAATATTACAAAATCACAATCAATAGGACTTTAGAATGATTATTTTCTAATCCCAAAAATCATCCTTTAGAGCTTAAAAAAAGAGGAAAGAAACATAGTATAAACAAAACTAATATAAACATTGTGGTGAAAAAAAGTGATGGGTGAGGATGTGGGCGGGAGGGGAAATTTTTCAAATTTGGGGGTTTCTAAGGAGGTAGAGCAGGATGATGAGGATGATTCTGGCGGATCTGAGAAGTTCTGGGAGGTGCTTTTGTCATGGCTTGCATCTTCTGGTGGTTATGAAGTGGAGGGTGCTTGGTTTGCTCCTCTTTGTTGTGGGCTCTGGCCCTGCCGCTATGGCTTTGGCCCTCATTGGGTTGTGGGGATTCCAGAGCTCATTCCAGTTCTGGTGTGTAGGGGCACTATTTTTGCCACACACTATGGTTTTTTCTCCACTTTCCCCTCATGCACGGGCCTTCGTTTTGCTGGTGGGGACTGGGTGAAGGACTCGCGGGAGTCTATTTCGAGGTGCTCCCCTTGTGTTTTGGGAGACCTGCTTGTGCTAGTTAGGTTGAGGATTGCCTGTGTTTGTGGCACTCCTGTGGCCGTTAAAAATCTTGAGGGATGCGGGAACGATTTCTGGGGGCGCTCTGGCTATGTTCCTCCGCCCTTGTGGCCCTCTTTTCCGCATCTCTGGAAGTATGCTGACGGGAAGGGGTGGTTGACCCAGGTTTTGTGCGGTGGTGGAGGCATTATTTGGCTCCCCTTACCCTGTGGGACTTTGTTTGGCCCTGCCTTCATTGGCCCAGCTGTTCTGCCACGCGAGAGTTGCGTGGAGTCGCTGAACGGACCTCCTGCGAGTGGGAGACGGGGTAGGGAGCAAGATCAGGAGCTTCGTGCGTCTGTAGGTTATGGTGTTTGTGCTGCCTTGCCTGCTCTGTTCCGACGCTGGGCATCCTTTTCTTCCACTGGCCGCTCTTTTTCGGCGTTCTTGGTGGTGGTTCTGCTAACTCCTCACCCTTTTCCTCCACGAGGCACAGTGTTTGTGGGTTGCATGGTTGTTGGGGTCTCAGAGTTCTTGAGTATGAGGGTGGGGGTTTTTTTGTACGGCCTATTGGGTCTTGTTCGTTGACTACCATGTGTGTGGGTAAGGGTTTGGCTGGGAGCTACTTACCTCACTGGTGTTCCTCTCCCTGCTATTGGGACTTTTTGGATGCGGTGGGGGTGTGGTGTTCCTCTTGGTGGAAGACCCAAGTGTTGCTGCGCTTTTCTCATGGTGTTCAGCCTGTGAAGTTTCTGAGCATGCACCTGCTCTAGAGCTTTGATGTGTTTTTCGGTGCCCTGTGCATGTTAGTTTTTGTTGAGGTCATTGCCCTTTGGTGGCTGGGTGCCTTTCTTCTGCTGGTTGCCCTTTTTTTGAGTTGGTTTAATGAAGAGACTCCAGAGTTCTGGATGTGGTTGTTGGCTCTTCAACTTGAAGAGTTGTTCCGTTTGTTGTTGGTGTGATGGGAAGGGCTTTCTCTTCCAGCTCTTTTTTTCTTTTTGTGGGTTTGTCCTTTCTACTTGGTCTGGACAGTGTGTTTTCTTTCTGTTTTGGGCAAGTGAATGCTGGCAGTTTTCAAGGGCTCACCTTGGGTGGTTTTTTTGGTTGAAGTTTGCAGTCGGTTTGGGAGCTTTCCCCAACCCCGTGGATTTGGATTGTGGGTGGTTAGTCTGGAGGTGGGCTTGGTATTGTCTATCTATTTCTTCTTTCACAGCTCCTATGGAGGTGGAGTTGTCTCCTATTAAGGGGGAGGTTTTTGTGACTTTGGAGGTGGACGAGTTGTGGTCTCTCTTCTGCAGTAGGTGGTTTAACAGTGTTTGCCTGGTGTTATTGATCTCCCTCCTCACTGCTCCTGCTAAGGTGGGTCCCTTTACTATTGAGGTGGAAAGGGTTGTTGCAGTCGGAGGGCAAATCTACAGTCAGGGAGTTGCTTTTATTCACAGGAAGATCTTCAATAGCCTTGCTTTTCCAAGGGAGTTTGGAAAGTTTCAACTGATAGTCTGTTGATTGAGTTTTGGTGATGATCTCTCATGACCTTGTTGTTCTTTTAAGTTTCTCTGTTGTGCACTCTGCATGCGATTAATATGTTGTTAATGTCTATCTAGTGTGTTGCTTTTGTACCACGGGCCAGCACCCTCTTGTTGTTGCTTAATTCAAAAACAAAATTAACCTAAACGAGGGAAAAGAATGCAAAGCTATGACAAATTATATATGGCCACGCTTGGTCAACATTGTTGGCTTTCACTTTCAATATATGAGTTGTTATCTAATGTTAATGCTTGTAGGGGTTAAGTAATATTGTTGATCATAAGGAGCTGATTTATTAGCTTCATTCGGATTCAGCTACTCATTTGGGATATTTGCAAACAATCTTAACATTTTATTTTGTTTAAAACCAACATGCAATATTAACTAAAATGCAAACCCTAGTTGCACTGGAGCTCCGTCCCTGAGAAGCGCAATGCTTGAATATGTACAGACTTACATTTGGCATCAAAAAGGCTTCAATACTGTCCCTATTTCAGCAAGCTCAGCCTCATTTACAAAACATTAACAAGAATCTGAAATTGCTACAAATCAGCAAACAAGTGAAGAATGCATTTTTCCATCATAGAGTGGGACATGTTTTGTTTTTTGCCGAGTCTTTGAGACCAACATTAACAGAGGTAGCAAAATCGGTCAAGATGATCATTCGGGGTCTTATTTTAAAGCATCAAACCATCCTTATGATCCAGATGTTTTTCCTACAAGTTGATGGGTGTCCACAAAACTCAAGGTCTATTTTGTTAAATATCATCAAAGGGTAATTGTTCCAATTCATACATGGGAATTGGAAACAAGGAATGATTTGACAAGTAGATACAAGGATTTATAGGAAGCCTTGTTAGTGACATGAGTTGTCGAAGCTTCACAATCCAAAAAATGGGTCCAACTTGTGAAAAATGAACATTGGAATATGGCTTGGGTAGTTGTGGAGAGCATTAAGCTCCTACTAGATGATGAGTGTCCAGAAAACCCAGGGTCTATTTTGTTAAGATATCATCACTTGGTAATTTTTCCAATTCATACATGGAAATTGGAAACAATAATGACTTGACAATTAGCTACAAGAATTTATAGGAAACCTTGTTAGTAACATGAGTTGAAGCAACTTCACAATCCATAAATTAGGTCCAACATGCAAAAAATGAACATGGGAATATGGCTTGGGTAGTTGTGAAGAGCATTAAGGCCACATAAAATAGGAGAAAGTTCACAAAAAATGGAGCATTTTTTAGGGATGTTTGGCATATATATGTGAGGGTATTGCACTAAGGAACTTCTCTATCACAGGTCGCACTCATACCCATCAATCTTGGCATGGGCTAAAACAAGAAAGAGGACAAGGAAGGTCATGGAAAGGTAAAGGGACTGACCCTAACATTCAATTGATGAGCCATGCATCAAGTATTCAAGCTACCAGCCAAAATGATCTAAGGCCTAAATCAATAGCAGCAAATTTTGGTGGTTGCTAGCTAATTATACTTTTTGCGTTTTAGTTAAGTTTAACTAAGGGTTAGTAATAAATTCGTAGTGAGAACTGAACACAATGCATGTCCATTGATATCAAGATTTATTTTTTCAACAAAATTTACTCTACATTTCTATCACAGGGCGGCTGATGAGGAGGGCTTTTAGGCCGAGCTTTTCAAACACGGCATCACAATTTTGGGGTCCTTTATAGTTGATCTCTTCAACCTTGTTTGCACAGGCTTCCCCTCCTCTTGGGCACACCACATTATTCATCTGATCCACAAGGCGGGTCCTATCTCGAACCCTAATAATTACAGGACCATCATGGTTGGACATACATTCTCCAAGTTGTACGCCACGGCTCTTCATATTATTCTTTCGAGAGAGTTGGATCATCGAAAAATCTGTGCCAAGGGGCAAGCAAGTTTCAAACCAGATTATCAGACTCTGGATCACATATTCACTCTTCAAGGCATTATTGAGGCATTTTCGCTCCTCGAAGTTATATTGTTGCTTTGTGGACTTCCGCAAAGCCTTTGATTCTATCCCTAGGACGGCCCTTTTTCAGAGGCTTCGGGATATCAGTATTTCAGATATTCTCTTGGCAGCTATCATGAGACTTTACGAGACGGTTTTGGACTATCTCAAGACCCCTTCTGGATTTTCAAACTTATTCAAGAGCACCATTGGAGTTAAGCAAGGTTGCCCTTTGTCACCTGCTCTTTTCGATATCTAAATCGACGAGCTAGAGAGATATCTTCAGGAGCATACGCATCCTGGGAACGATTGCCTTCTTCACCAAGTTCTGATTTCTATTTTCCTATTTGCGGATGACATCATTCTTTTAGCCTCTTCTTCGGAAGGTTTACAAAGACAACTGGATGGTCTTGTGTCCTTTTGCAAGTTGCGACACTTCACAGTTAATTTGGGGAAGACCAAGGTGATGGTCTTCAACGCTTGTAAGGCCTCTCATCTCCATTTCTTCTTCAGGGAGCTGGAGGTGGATATTTTGTCCTTATACATATATCTAGGTGTCAAGTTTACTGGGCCACAGTTTACCGTGAGACCCATCCTTCACCCACGGATAAATAAGGGATATGGTTCATTATCCCTCCTAGAGAGACAGTGTTTCCAACACCATTTCCAGGACACCTTATCTAAAATGACTCTTATGGATACACTTATCAAGCCTACTATCCTCTATGGCTCGATAGTGTGGTGTCCTTCGTTAGATTCTGATTGGGCCTCTGTCGAGCGAGTTCAGACTCTCCTCCATCACATTATCAGGTGCAAGCAATCCATCTCGCACAACATTATTCTTGTATAGTTCGGGGTGCGTCCCTTCAGGCTTGAAGCCATATTCGATCCGGTTCAGTACCTTTACCGCATTCGGGACTTTGCTGATTCGGGTGAGGTGCGTCATAGATATCCCTGCCTTACCTACTACTCATCAGAATATATCGTTGTTTCTACTAATTCTTTAGGTTGGGCTGGCGGATTGTTTGCCGAGACTTCGGCCCTCCTTGGGTCTATTGGGATTGCTATGGATCGCCTCCTTCCCTTCCAGTACTCTCTCGATGCCCCCCCCCGCCATCTTCTTACCCCCCGGTACGAATTGAATAGGTACATCAGATATGATATTTAAAAGCGGTTCGTTCATACTATTTGGGTTAACCCCCACGAGGGTCATCGCCCTAAGATGGCCTTCTACGTAGAGAACTTTCTGGACCTGAAGGACGGACTCATTGTTCACCCTTCCTACTTATCACACGACTAGGCGCATTCCCTCAGGATCCACCTTGGCTCATTTAGAGCAGGATCGCATCAGCTTCGTTGTGAGACTGACCATCATATTCAGAGAGGGCACAGGATTTGTCAGCTTTGCAGCATTGGGGAGGTGGAGTCTGAGGATCACTTCATGTTTCGTTGTCCTATATATTACGAGATTAGGGGTAGGATCTACTGCCTCTTCAAGGAAGTGTCGTCGCTCTCCACCTTCAGATATACAAACCAGAGATGCCTTGCCCTTTATTTTCAGGAAGCACTAAGCCTTCGAGAGCACACTCCAGCACCGGCATCCGACGAAGCCTCCACCCTGTCAGCTTATTACTTCCTTCTTCACAAGGATTCATTCAGCGCGAGGTACCAAGCGTCTGGTGGGGCCCACCACTTATTCTAGGTCTGTAAAACACATGTCGAACTCTTTTCGGCAACAACCATCCTCATCATCAGTTACTCCGAGGCAGCCCATGATTCAGAGTAGTCCTACCGATTATCCTTCCGTTTGGAAGTTTTACATAGCGATTCGGAACCCTTAATTGGGCCCAAGAGGTTTTCATCATTCTTCCATTGGACTCTTTTCCTTTGGATCCCTCTCTTTCTGTTTTATTTCAATTGTTTCTTTCTTCTATGGGCACAGGTTGGTGTCCTTGCTGCGGGCAGGCCCCTTGTTGATGTACTTGGCAATCCCTTTGACCATTTATTCTTTTGTTGGACATTAATAGATTTATCTTATCAGTCACAAAGTTAAATATTATCTTGATATTATACAGATTTATTTGGTCATAGTACCCTCTGTTTCTATTAATTTTAGTGTTTGTTGTTAATTGTTTTCTAAGTTATATTTAATTAATAGTGTTCAGATTAAATTTAAATTTGCATTTTAGATTAAAATTATGAACTACATTTTTATGTTGTTATGCATCTGCTATTTTAATATGTAATAATAAGGGTAAAATAATACTAAAAATGATAAAATATATGCATTTCTTACATTATGTTACTGTTCCTTTTACATAAATATATCATGTGCGATTCCAGGTTCCCATCCTCTATGAAATGAAATATTGATATATTCTATTTGGTCTCTGTAAGTCTGTCCATGGATTACGTCTAACAAAACTCTGACATAATTTCCAATGCAATTCATTCGATATGAATGTGCTAACAAAGCCTGCCAAAAGCTGTCATGATGTCATCATTCATCATTCATCATTAATGAAAATTCGCCAACAATGAACTTGTCCTACATATCTTTCCATTGATCTATAAAATTTGTAAGCAGCTTCCTAAAGAGCTGCTTATCACTCAAATGTCTTAAACTTTGAGTTTTCTGTAGTTCAAGAAATATGGTTGGTTGTATCTTGATGATTCTCCTTATCTTACATTTGGTATGTCTTCCTGTATTAGGTTGAGTGTTCAATGTGTTGTAGGTCTGATGTCAGATATCCAAGCATCCTACTTTCTCTCTGCTCCATTTCAAATCGATCATGAGCCCCTGCCCTGCTATTATCTAGTCCCATTTAACCAAAGCATATCATAAAATACATGTAACAATCAATAAACTCTCTCCAGGGATCCTCCCTTAGTTTTAGAATATTTTAAATGATCGTATCAAATAAATGGCCAATTTTTCCTTTATGCTAGTCACATCTATTCAACCTATTCCTATCTGGATTCTGAACACAAATAAAATATCTCTATTGCTCCAATCGTCATTATTAATTTCCAAACATTTTCTAACCCCAATAAAGCTTTAAAGAGGGTCAGGTATAGGAACAAATACAACATCCAGCAAGTTGAAACACTCTTATTAAATTGGCATAACAATTGGTGTCTGTTTAAATAATAACATAAATATATTCTTGCCCTTGCTTAGCCATGGAAGCTTGAAAGTCAATCTGAAATTGCTACTACTGGAAAGTTATTAATAAATTAAGATATAATAAGCTAGAAGCACTGCCACTGTCATCTGTATTGTTCAATCACAATGCATTTATGAGGATGAATAGCACACCCGCTTGGCATCTAGCAAATCATCAATATAAGATGTTATCAGGATTCAGAATGTCTCACTCACCATATCTTTCCCTTGCCCATCAGCTTTCACTAATTTTGAATAGAACTCTTTACATATTCTTCCATCCTTGAGTGTCTCAACAACATCAATAAAAGCAACCCTGAGTGCTTCATTCCTATAGAACACAACATAAATTTCAGTTGTAAACTGAGCACAGAAAGCTCATCTGAACTAACCCTTGAATTTGTATATGGAACACAAGTCTATTTTATCTTACACAAAATATATCTGTTCCACTAATCTCTTAATAAACTGCATTGTTACCTCTGCATCAATAGTGCAATGTCAGCAGCCTCTGGCTTGCGTTCCTGTTTCTGTTTTCCATAGATTTGACAAGTTACAACATAGGTGAACTTTAAATCTGCTTGTGCTCGTGCTTCCCTTGATAACTCATATCCATGTGTACTTGTTATGTCAGACCTAGAAAGTCCATCCTCCAGGTCTGTAGCATTCACATAGAAATGAACCAATTTTATTCTTAATTAATTACCGCTGATAAAAACTTAACAGAAAATCTCACAAAGACAATCATTACCATGATGTTCTGGTCTTTCAATGTAGCTCTGTAACACAAGAGCTTTTCTGTAGTACATCATGCCCCTAACTGCACCTCAGTATATAACACAAAAGATAAAGTTGTTATGAAAAGGAAATGCTAAAATATATGATTGATTGCCAAAATAACGCATGCACAGTGTAAGATTTACCAGTTCTAGCCAATGTTTGGCCTCGATAGGATGCCCATAAGCGCAATTCCAAAAGATCGCTATCATTTGTTTGGAGATCTGACTCCAGTACATCTGGTTTTCGCCCAATCCGTTCTAGAAAGTTTTTCCACTCATCTGAAATCCATTTGATGCAAGCAATTATCCTCTTAGATTTATGCTTTGAACTTTCAAGATACTTCTTACTAGGACACCGTCACATATTCAGTTAGTTCAATACCTGATCACGTATGACTAAGATAGAAAGACAAAAATGGGCAAGTAAAATGAGATAAGTGATTCTCTGATATTTATTCAAAATGTGGTAACAATCTCAATTGAAAATGTTTCCACTCCCAAAACATGTATAGAGTATAATAAAACTCTAACTTGAGAAAAACTCATTGGATTGAACTTACTGGTAGAACTTCAAGTTGATCAATCTAAGATAAGGACATACTCCTCCTATGTAATCAGTACGATAATAATGTGAAGAAAATTAACCAGCATCTATAGTGCTGATTGGCATCTATTTCTGCAATAATATACATTAACTAGAAAAGAAATTTTAAATCCCTCTGTAATGTCTACCACACAAGTAAATACCTGGAAATATTTTCTGAAGGTAGAAAAGTAAAGTGATTCCATCTTCATTTTCGTTTTGTAAATCATTCATACTGTACATAACAGTCTCACTGTAGTATGGTGTAAACACACTGCATTGTGTACAGTTTTGATTCTCAGATTACAAAATCAGTCATATAAAAGTAGTGAAGAATTGCCTTCTGAGCATAACATGTTACAATACTCAATCAGTTTACCTAAATGAAAGCATCTCCCTCACAGGTCTTGCAGGTGCCATTTTCATAAAGAGTGAATTTGTAAAAAATTCCAATCGACGTCTTGCTTCGAGGTTCTTTGGAATGCTGGCAGCAGAGTCCTTAATAGTTAGAAGTGAATGGAGCCGCTTGATATTTTCCCTCTGCATTTCAGATTGTACTAACTTAAATAATTTCAGCAAAAACTTGACAAATAAACATTCAATTCAAATGCAAATTAAACATATATCAACATGAGATACAAGCACAAGCATACATGTTCCACATCCTTAGGCCATTCAAGCTTCGAGAAAAGTCGACCCTCATGCCTAGCTTGTGCCAGCATTCTCCACGTATCATAGTGCTCTCTGAGCATTCAACAAAAAGACTTCAGAAGTAACTCTAAATTATGTAGTCAAAAAGGAAATTTTAAAATTTCTATTACTACAATAGTACCTTATATTATAAGATAAAATATCGTGCGTGACAACATCATAAAGGTCTTGAACGGCTTTGACAGCACCCTTCGCTGAATCGGGTGTCTCATCATGCATCTGTAACACAAATTAATTTGTAATTCACAATCACAATATCCAACAAAATTGGTGTCAAATATATCATACTTGTTGATAGAGAAAGATCTGCACCATGCTCTCATTTTCTTGGGAATATCCAGTTATAAGGAAAGTGAAGTATGTAGAGCCAAATATGTAAATATCATGACAAAAGAACTTTTAATTTTATACAATCACGATACAGGCATGCTTCTGCCACATAGCACACAATCAAGGCAGGCAAGAAGATATAAATCTATTGCTTCTTATAAGCTAGCCTACAAACACACCTAAATGTAGTTTGATAACTGATTTGTTAAAAATCATTATAAATTAAACTGATGAATATACATTGTGAAGTAGAACAAAGGAGAATTTTAAGAAAAGAATGAGACAACGGAGATCCTTAGTTTGTGTCCTGTGCATTGAAAAATTTGCATAAAGAAACAACCATGACTTATCTGCATCCTTAGATTTTGTCCTGTGCATTAAAAAATCGCATAAAGAAATAACCATGACTTATCTGGATCCTTAGTTTGTGTCCAGTGCCTAAAATATTTTATATAGAAAAAGTAACCATCACTTATCTGTATGCAATACAATAGGCGGGACATGAATTATATGCCAGCTTCTAACAACGAAAATCTGAATAAAACTCATGTTATCCTAAGGTAAACACAACCATATGCAGCCAATAAACTAAAATGAAACTCCCTTTTGAAGACTGATAATGATGTATGTCCGGGCAACCCCATGGCTATCCAAGTACCAAATAAGCATAGGAACCTAAATGACGGAAATAAGTGGATATGCCACCAAGTCCCAACAGAAATGTAAAAACATTGGATCACCATATTTTACAAAAACTTATAAAGATTCTGGTGTATTTATCTCTGTAAGGGAAATCAAAGCATTGTACACTACACCATGGTTTATTGGACAAATTCATTTTTGCTACTATAAAGCCCACTGCAGTTGCATTCCAGTATATTAGTAGCCCATGTCACTTGCTTGAATGGGACAAGCCATGTCAGATATCTTGGAAGTTGCTACAACAGAGCTTGTTTTCCTGAAAGCTTCCTACCTAAATATATATTGGTGATTTGCCTAGCAATATTAGTGTTACTAGAGATAGTAAGAGGTAAACTGTACAAGCTCAATCATACATTCTCCAAGTATTTCTTAATTTCAGCGTATTTTCGATCCACACTTAATGTTTGCATCATTCCCATTCCATTACAGACAAAAAGGCAAAAATAAACTCAGGTAATTTTGATTTCTCTTTTTGCAATGCTTATCAATGCAGTATGCACTTTCTCCAAGTACGGGATTTCGGTTCTACATCACCGTATGTGTGTAGAATTTAAATAAAATCTATGATCTCCAAACACAGTATAACTATATATAGGCCTGCATTTTAGCTACCTGCTTTACCTGATTTCTGAGAGAATCTCCCTAAATAATGTTTACCTCTTTTAAGAAATAGATAAAATCAATCACATTCATTATAATTTTTAGCTTTAAAAATATATTGTATGAAATAAATTGTACCAGAAGTCCAGTCAACGCAGATATTCTTGATATGACAAGAGGCAGCTTGTTTAGCTGAAAATCAAGAAGAATAGTCCCTTTTGATAGACTCTCAGTTACATCACCAAATATCCTTTCCACCCTGCAGTTAAAATTATTTTCACAACCTTATGTTCACATATGAAGTAATTATCAAAACATGGGATGCAAAAACATAGCAGTCGTGTTAAACATAATTAATACCAAAATCATTTCTAGCTCTCCTAACTTTGAAATATGAGCTTCACTGACATCATACCATAATCTTCCCTCATCATCCAGTATTGCTTTCAATGTAGTTTCCACGTTATAATAGCATTCTTGGACTGCATATTTCATGTAGTCATCCCTGGAAATTTTATCCCAAAGTTCATTTTGGGAATCCTTGCATTCTGCAGCCAAGTCTATAGCCAAAAACACCTGTTTGAATCAAAAGGACAGGTAACCAATTCTATTATAGCATTGCAATCTATAACTAACTCCTTACTACAAAATGCTTATATCATTCTGCAGAATAAGGAAAAAATACAAATATAGAAAAGCATAACTGCAGCGCACAATAGAATGCAAAAATCAGCACCTTGCTAGCCAGAAGAAATAGGGGCCATTGTACAACAGGTATGTTTTCCGTATTGCCTGAGATAAAAAGTAATTCCATTTCCCTGCAAAAGACAAAATAAAAGCAACAAGACTTCGTAACTGATTCATACAACTTTTCAGAAGGCATTAGTACATACATAATTAGCAGTGAGAAGAATTCTAGACTCACCTATTTGTGATAAAATCTTCCTCACGTAGATTTTTTATTATTTCATTCCAGAATGGAGAAAACTTCACAGCATAGCTTTTCATTGTTTCAGCAGATACCTAAATTGGAGGGGATATTTGAGTTACATAATGCATTTTCACTAGAAAACATGACAGTGGCCATATTTATCAGCATTGAATATCACTAGCCAAAACTTATACAAGTCATACAAACAATCACAGACTAAAGTTGTGACATCTAAAAGAATGTAAGGATTATTTTAGAGTAAACTCATATATTGTGCCAAAAACAATTTTGCCAAAGAGACAATGCCCTGTTTCCGGTCTAGGAAGGCTACCACGTATAATTTTCATAAATTAACTCAAATTCTAATTTCTTTATTTTGAAAATAATTATTAAAAAGTCGAAAGCAAATTAAACCTAATCATAAGTCGTGATATTAAAAAATGTGCAAATGCAATTTAAAATAATAATGTTGACAATCAATGTAAAATCCCTACCAAAAAAAATTCTAAATAAACTTGAAGATTTTCTGAATTTTAGTTCACCAACATTTCGTCAAACTGTTGATAGAACATGGAACCAATCAATATTTCTGATTTTAAGAATCAAGAAAAGCTGCAACTACCATTAATGATCATTATCGTATTCACGAACAGTTGTCATGCATTGAATGAATCATTGACAATTCATAAACGGTTTGCATTCATTGAGCAATTTTATGAATAGTTGACCAATAGTTGTTGTAGCAGGAAATTCAGAATTCAGAAATCAGAATAATGACTACTGTAGCTGTCTATATACTGTCACCTCACATAAAATCACCATAAATATGTTGCAGCCAATATCTGATAATGTTCAGAAATCAATCTCAAACATACTCAGAATGCTGCTAAAGTCATTTCCCACTGCTGTTATGAGTACCTCGGAATGAAATAACATTGAAATCTGCTACTGAAGGCTGAACCAGACTGTTGCTGGTGTAAGCCTGAGTGCTGGTGTTGCTGTCCAAACCTCAATAATAACTTGGTGTATTGAACAATAATTAAATATGTGTCTTTTGTACAATACACATGAAGCAGTCATGCCCAGGGATAAGCCCAAACACGCAGCAAATTTACAGCCAACAAGTTCACTTAATAAGAACCAGACACAGAAATGTTCTTCTTATTTCATACTTGGAATTCAATTACACTAGCAATAAATAGAATTCAATTCAGTTACAGACTCCTTTGTTCTAGGCAGCATTCTCTGACAGGTTCGCAATTCACTTTGCCCTACAATGGCAACTACTGCTGTTCTTCACAATTCACAGAATGGCATTTCTGTTTTGTGCAGCTTGTTCTCACGCCACTCCCCCTTGTTTCACCTAACTGTTCGATTCTGTCTTTTATCTAAGCTGCCAGTTTGGGTACAGGTTCGAAGAACTGGTGGGCCGGTACGGCAAAATTTTGAAATGGGGTTTGGGTTCGTTAGTAATTAGTACAATAACATGTAATAATTATATAATTGTATATATATATATACACACACACATACACAATCTAGAAGCATGAACTAAGATTAGAATGTCACATGGTATCATAAAATCAACAATAACACCATAAACTTGTAATCCTAGAATCATATCAACATCAAATTATTAAAATGATAATTGTTTTGACTTTCAACAATTGGAACTTTATACTAAGTTTCAATTGTCTAATGGATTATCTAAATCTTCTTGTTCTTCTTCATAATCAAAGGCATTAGTTGACTCAGAAACAATGCCAATGCCAATAGGATCAGCTGCCCCACTAACAGTCTCACTTTCCTAGTCCTCAAATGCTTATTACTTTTTCAGTGTACATAGAGCTTGTTTGTTTGTAATTAACATCCTACTTGAAAAATGTTATAAAAGTAACTCGCAACTCCCTTCACCTATTGAAGATATTGTTTAATGTTTAAAATATAATTTATTGTTAAAGATCGTGGATCAGAATATATAGTTGATATAATCTCTTTTAATGTTCTTTTCAATATTAATTATATGGATGAATGGAAATATAAATAATTGTGAAATAAATGTTATTTGGAAATTGCTATTTTGTACTTGCACTATGTTTTTATGTGTGTTCCAAAACCAATTTCTAATGTCACATATATATGTGACAAAGTGCATTGGACATGTCTCTAAATCCACAACCATCGTGACCTTCCATGTCATCGATGGTGATTAAGTAGTCTAGTGTTATGTATAGTGCACGATTAAGCTAAGTTGCCGGATTCAGACGCTGGACCTCGGATCCGGGTCCGGGTCCCGATTCACCAGCCGGTCTGTGCCAGATCCGGGCAGGGTTTGGATGTGGACTGTGGCTCCGTCTGAATCCGCGATCCACAGATCCCCATGGACCCACATGTCCAAATCCGAACCCTGTTTGGATCCACCGCGGATCCTCGAGGATCCCACGCGAATCCTTAAGGATCCCACGCGAATCCTCACGAATCCCGCGCGAATCCTTGAGGTTCCCGCGTGAATCCTTGAGGTTCCACAGGGACCCATCATAGATTCATAATATGAAATGATTTAGGTTTAGAATTATGTACATTTCTCTTATTTTTTGTATATATAATGCATATATATATATATATATATATTTATATATATATACACACACAAACCCATACGAATCCTAATGGGAAATATTTTTTTTCACGAATCCACGAACCGGATTTGCGAACCCGAATCTGTCCCTGAACCGGAATCGGCAACTTAGTGATTAAGTTAACACGGTAGTATTATGTATACACAATATTATGCATACCATCGAGGGGATGAAATTTAACCGTCGGCAATCATTTTTACCATCGGTAATCATATTAACTAATCTATGATCGGTAATCATTGTCGTATATATTTAACAGTCTTATTATAATAATCGCTAACAGTCCCATAATATGGTGTTATGCCCCGATAACTATTATCGGGTTTCATAACATATTATATAATGATGTTGACCAAAGTTTATATTAATTTGAATTTATATTATACATATATATATATATGTATAATATATATATATATATATATAATTTAATATAAACTTATACATTTACATATATCCATCTAATTTATAAATGATTTAACATGTCATAAATTAATTTATAATTCGATCAATTAATCTAACCGAAGCTATAACATTAACATTTATCACTATAGAATGCTTGCAATTAATTGGACAAATGTTATTATCAGAAATTGGATATAAAATTTTCACTGGAAGAAATCTTCAAGGGTAGTTTAATTTGTTGTACTAATTATCCTAACTTAGGCAAATTTTCTTTTGTAATGTTAAAGATCTTATTCAAATTCTATAATAATTGTTTCCCGCACTAAACTAACGAATGTTTCTCAATGGAAATGTTCCTGGTTTGCATTTGGTTTGTCTAGTTCTACCTTGGTTTGTCTAGTTCTACCTTGGTTCGACCTCGATTCAGCCGGGACAAACCAGCTTGCCAAGGTTCGAACCCTAGCCGAACCCACAGGCGAACCGGACCAAAACCAGGAACCGGTTTTAACCAAACCCTGGTCCAGCCATAAAACAGTCGAACCTGGTAACATAGTCTTTTATGGGTCGAAGTAACAATTAAACCAGAAGTCCAACAGTCAAACAACGACCCAAACAACCTATCAAAGAGACAAAAACCATCGGTGGAAGCCAACAGATGTCTCCTCGATCCTCGATGAGTAGGAACCATCGATCATCGAGGAGAGACTCTCCAAGTGTTATATCCTCAGTCAACTGTTTTCCAATTGGATTGCAATTTTTCTCAAAACCGGTAAAGGGTACTTGTCTACTTTCAACGAGGATGAGTGTATCTTGTTGTTGTGTGATTAGCTTCGCTATATATAAAATTTCAATGCATGCATATAGATTTATATAAATTATAAGACTGGAAGCATTTCGGTAAATAACTCTTCGCAACAAAGATATGCAGCAATGTAAAAACTAGGAGAACTCAAGATTTATTGATAAAGAAGCTAATTGTAAAGACTGCAATTCTCAAACATGAAACCAAATCTCAAGTTGTAGATTTTATTATACTTCATTTCCATACATCAAAAGAAGTCAACAACCATGCACCTGTTGTATTTTCACACGAGGTCTTGCCTGGAGAAGTCCAATACGGACGACTGGTCTGTAACCTGGCATGTGGAGTGTCTAGGCTATGACGCGGGTGATGGAGACCAAACGGGTTTCGTGATCAGCACTACCTTCTACAACGCGGGCAGTGAGTCCCTGTGCAGCGTGCGTGTCTTACCTTAGAACTACGGTTGTCAGTTCAAGTTGCCGGCCAGCAGGGGCTCCACGGTTTACTATAATCCCATGCCGTCACTGCAAGCAATCACGAGTGACGTGCAAGTTATTACTCCCTCCCGATAAGCAGCTGGGTGTAACATGAATCTCAGACTTCCTGTCGCCAAGCCAATCTTATCCCAACTTCCTGTCGCCAATGCCAATCTAATCCCAACTTCATGTTGCCAATGCCACTCTAATCCCACAATTCACCTGCACGCTTCCACACGATTACTCTGCTAGGAGAGGTTCAGCGTTAACAAAACGGGGGGGTTGTGTAGGGCTCAGTCAAGTATCATCCTCCCAATGACCATGGTAAATGTTGTAACCCGTGTCACTCTCAACATCCTCCAACTTGGTAATACAAATGCGAGGTTATCAGACGTATGGAAACAACAAAGACGATTAATCTCTAACATTCACCATAACGGCTTTAAATACATTCATTACTGTATATTTTCAACAATATCATTTCGGATTCTCAATAACCTCTTTCCAACGTATCAAATCAGCTACTGCAAACTAAATACTAATCGATTCTGGAAACTATCAACCTCCTTTAATGTTGTGCAAGAATGTTGTTCATAGACTTAATAGTGTACTTACAAATATCCTCTTTGCGAAATATGAAGTGATTCCACCACCATTGAAATGTTGGGGCTACCTCCAACGTTTCAAACTCTCTTCAAGGGTTTGTGTCCTCAAGAAAGTAACAAGTCACAAATGTAACCAGATTCATTTTTCTTGTTTATAAATTACATGGTGCTTTTCCCAAGAAAGCCTTTTTCTTTTATAACCTCAAAGTGAGGGAAAACTCCACAACTTAAGCAATGTGGGATAAAGGTGCTCACTTAAGTTACTTTAAGTCACTTTAGTCACTTTTATAAAATAAAGTAACTTAAAGTCATAAAGTGACTTTATAATATCC